>VZRO01007395.1:0-21574 GCA_013397915.1 Daphoenositta chrysoptera
GAACAGGGAGAAGGCATCGATGGAACTGGAGCAAAACCAGGCAACAGCTCAGTGTCTTTTGATTTTTGTAATAATTTTCATTGACCTTAAATTATATTTAATATAAACTAAGTGGGGATTGTTCAAAATATTTGAATAACGGGGTTTTTAGGATTTTACAATTCTGCAGTGTGACAACATTTCACATTAAGTGATGGTTTAATTTTTAACCCTTTTCCCCCCTTGGTTTCAGGTGGACTAAAGAACTTTCTGCAATTTGTTAATATAAATGTTCTTCCCATATATAACAGCAACAATTTAAGGGAAAAATGAGGAATATTGGAAAGTGTGAGGACTATTTGCTATGAGAAGATGGATTTCACAGTTCACACACACCTAGACCTTCTCCTGGTGGCAGAAGTTCCTCCTGGGCTTCAGCTGAGCTCAGAAATGCAGTTTCAGCACAAGCCTTGCTCTGGGTGAACGATGGGAACCTTTGAGAACCTGCTGTTGGCAGATTCCTGCTTGGCATAACTGGGATTGTTGATTTCAGGAAAGGCAGTTGATGTAATTCCCTCTGCTTTATGCATCTCGAGCAGCCTTTACTGGGGTGTTTGTCTTTTCCCTGTTTATCTGATCCCTTCCAAGCAAGAAAATGCTGGGTGTCACTTTATGAACTTCCTTTGGGTGGATTCCCACTGAAAAATGCTCCTGGGGAATTTCTAGAGCAGCATCTTCCACCCACATGTGGGCTTCTGTTGGCTTCTGGAATTTTCCATGTGTTCCCTGTAGCAGCAGGAAAATTCCTGGTTAAGTTAGATGCAGTTTGGACTCTCCAAGCAGATGAATTTCTAGACCCAGTGTCTAGATCAGCACTGAAAGTCTCATTATTCTGCAGAGCCCTTCTAGAACTGCCAGCATCAGGGAATCTGTAGTGGATACAATCCTGTGACTTCAATATTTGGAGCAGATCCTTCCTCAAAGGCACCTCAAGGACCAGGTCTTGTTCCCAGTTTAAATTCATGGCTGTTTGGAATGTATTTATTCAAAATAGCTGCTTTAGAGCCATAATGAAGATCAGCCTGAAGCCAGATTGTGGGAAGATGGAACATAAATTCTCAGGTGCTGCTTGACTTTATAGTTCATCTTTGCATAAAAGGAGGTATTTCAGCTTGGCAGCACTGCAGCTTATCTGAGAGCTGTGTATTTGGGGCTTTACTGCTCCTCTAAAGCACAGAATCAAAATGCATTTTTTTCACTAATTAAGCAGCAAATTTGTTTGTGGCTCCTGTAAACCCTAATGATGATTTTCTGTCCTGTGCTTGGCTTGGGTGTGTTTGTAGATGAGAGGGGGAAGGCCTGTACTTGGGGTTTTTTTTGGAGGCAACGTTAGGTTCTTTGGAGGCAGATCTTGTCACAGTAAACATCTCGAGAGATTCAAAAGTAAAAAATTAAAATTATTTTTAAAATAGTATTCTGGGCACTGTCCCATGGCATTCCCCATTTCAGTGATGATTCTTTAATGTTGAGCATTGAACTTCTTGGCTGTTGGAGAAGTACCAGCTGTTCATGGGGATGGGCTGGGATGCAGCTCAACTCCTCTCACATCCTGAAGTGTTTTAAGGGGTCTTCTACTTTTCCAGCCATTATGGAGGAAAATCATGGCAGCAGCTGCTTGGAATGTGGGCTGGGAGCTCGTGGTAGCTCCATGGAGTTCCCTCCACTCCCAAATCCCACGTTTAGACCAGCAGCATCTACATGCAGGAAGTCTTCAGCTGTCCAAGTCTGCAAAAGTGAGGGGTTTTATAGTACTACAACGTTTTTCCACTGATTTTTTTTTTTTTTACTAATCAAAGCATTACATTCATCTTTTATTTATGCTTCTTGAAATTCACTTCTTTTAAAACAACCTGCATACGTGTCTTCATTGACCTGGTTGGCTGTGCTGTTGAATTTTGATGTTTCAAGTCTTGATCAGCTTCAAAACATGCAAATTCTGTTGTTCTGAGATGTGTTTTTCATAAGGCTCCTTATTCACTGTCAAACTGGGCGGGGAAAGCTACTAAAAACTTGTTGGTTTTAAATAAATTTTCTTAGAT
The DNA here is from genome assembly GCA_013397915.1 of Daphoenositta chrysoptera. NCBI lineage: Eukaryota > Metazoa > Chordata > Aves > Passeriformes > Daphoenositta > Daphoenositta chrysoptera. Next base: position 2,079 of record VZRO01007395.1, read on the forward strand.
TCATGGGTTTCATCATTGCTGGTGTAGTAGTGGAATTTTGGATTACTTTTCCAAGTGATTATGACAATTTTTAATGGAGTAAATTAAGAGCAGCTTCTCAGTTGTTAAGAGAAAAGAAGTGGTGAGCCATTAATCAAACCTGACCACTGGTTTAATTTCTGATCCTTAATAAGGTTATTGGTACATTTGGGCATTAATAGTTTTACAGCTTCTTAAATACTTTGACAGATCCCAGAATCCTGGAGTGGGTTGGGTTGGAGAGACCTTAAATCCCATCTCATTCCAACTCCTGCCATGGGCAGGGACACCTTCCATAGACCAGGGTGCTCCTCGTGGCCTTGGGCACTGCCAGGGATCCAGGGGCAGCCACAGCTGCTCTGGGCACCTGTGCCGGGGCCTCCTCACTCTCACAGGGAGCAATTCCTTCCCAAAATCCCATTTATCCCTGCCCTCTGGCAGTGGGAAGCCATTCCCTGTGTCCTGTCATTACTACAGAGCTGAGGTGTTCATTGTTCAAACAATCTCCATTTTTCCTTTGAATTCCACACTTGAGGTCTTCAAAGTTTTGCTGAGGTCCCCCTGTCCAGGGGCCTTTTTCCAGTGGCATTTCCCCAAATCCCTTGGAGTTGGATTTCCATGCCCAGTGCCCCGTGGATGGGACACAGGTGGTTGATGGCTGTTGATGAGTTTTTCACTGTTTGCAGAAAGCATCAGGAGTAGAGTGGGAATATTGGACTTCTCCGAGTTTGACAGCAGTCAGACTCTCCTGGAGCTTGGCACGCTGTTAATTTTCCCTTCCTTCTTCCCACATGGTGCAGCAGGAAGTCGTTTATGGTAATTGGCCCTGATTTGCATCTGGGTGATGGAGTTGTGTGGTGCCGAGCACCCCAAACCCCTTGGAAGCGGCGTTGGATCAAAGGGGCCGCGCGCTGTGGTCTGACACCGAGCGGGGCGTGTTGTTTGCATTAAACATTTATCACACTCCCAGCCTGACAGCAGGAAACTCCGGGCTTGGCTGACGTGGTTTCATGCAAAATTTATTGGGGGAGACGAGCGTTGTAAAGAGAGATCTTGTTGCCTCTCACCAGTGTTGGAGGGGGAATGTTTGATGGGGAGGGAAGATTCCTCTGGCACGTTTGGGGCGTGTGCTACACCAGGAACGGAGGGGTCGGGCTCTAAAGGAGCAATAAACCAGCTTCAGATTGTTTATTCTGAGGAGTTGTTTGACAGATCACAGGAACCTTCTTTTGGTTTGGATTCTGCTTGGTTTTAGCCAATTATGGTCCCATAACTAAGAAATAAGTTGATATTTATGAATTCTGACTTAATAATAGGGACTAATACACTGAATTTCTAAATAACTCGTGCATGTGAATGTAAACGCCAGTATTTAAAACTCTTTGCTGAGAAAGTTAGGAATTATTACAACCTCTGCTGTATAAACCACATTTTTTGACAAAAAGAGATCCTATAATTAATTGATAACCTATTACGGAGAGTAAAACACTGTTGGGTATTCATATTTAGTGGGAGGTGTCCCTGCCCATGGCAGGGGATGGAATGAGATGAGCTCTAAGGTCCCTTCTAACCCAAAACATTCCGTGATTTTGGAAGCTGCTGGCTCTGGCATGTTGTGAGCACCAAATCTCAAGTGTTTCACCTGCTCTGAGACTGAGAATAACTTTATTTTTTCAAAGTGTATGAAATGAGTACATTTTGTTACAGAGTTTGGTTATTAGAAAATAGTTCTAATGTCCAAGGAACCTGCACCTGCTGTGATTGTGGTGGACAGACTTGTAAAAAAGTTTCCTGTATATAAAGCAACTTAAAAAGTTGTATTTTGTAGCTCTGTTGTTGCTTTTATAGAAAGAATCTCTTCATCACCTGCCTCCTGCCATGGCCCTAAAAAAGGTTTTTCCAGCAGGGAAGAATGAGAGGTGGGAGGTGGGTCTGCCATTCCTAATGTCATTTCTAAATGCTTTTTAGCCTGAATAGTATTGAGGATACTGCACAAAACTTCTGCAAACCGTCCTGAATCCAAGAGTTGTAGCTGTGGTGGCTTAAGGTTACATGAGAGGCAGAATTGGCAGGGAAAAATAGGATTTCTTTTTAGATCAACTGGTGTAAGTAGGGAAAAATCATGTTTGTAAGGACGTGAGGCCTTCACCGGGTCTGAGCTCCCTCAGCAACCCTGAGGGAATAAATTCAGGTTGGGAGCAATCCTTGGGGTGCCACCTGTTTATGTTGATGGCAAGAAGAAAGATGAGTCTCTTATCACAAGGGGCAGCTCTCAAAATCCATAAAATGTTGGTGTTTATCTGATCCAACTATACACAAACACAGTCTTGGGAGTTGTTGGCCCGAGATGTTTGTGTTCACTCATCCCCATTCACTTCCAAATGGGATTTTGTCACTCCGAGGCTGATTTTGTCTTTCTAAGACCTTTTCCTCAAAATCTTACCTGGCAAAATCCATTTGTCAAGGAGCAGAAATGTGCAAATACAAATTGATGTTCCGGGTGCTACAACACTTGTTTAATTTGCGCTGCTCAGGTCTTGAATTCAGGAGTTCTTTTTGATTATTTGGATTTTCTTTAGAGTTTATTTTAAAGAGGCTTATGAGGAAAATATGAAGTACATTGTGTTTAGTTTGTAGCTCAGGAGTTCAAAAGGAAAATATATTTATTTTGTAAGTTTTGATCCCAAATATAATAAATAAGGATTGCTGCTGGGCTGGAGCCTTGCCATGTTTCAACCTTGATCATATTCTTGTTGTTGAGTTATAAGCATCCTAGAGGAGGTACTTCCAGGAAAATTATGGCAGAGCCTTTCCTGCAGTAGAAGGGGCTGGTGGCAATTGCAGAGTCTGTGGCCAAAAATCCATCTTAAACATGGAAATTCATAGAAAAAATTGAAAACTTGTTTAAAATCTGTTTAAAATTAGCAACTGCATTTTGAATGCTGAAACCAAACTACTCCATCCTGTGGTGGGAAACAGTTTGAATGCTTATAGGAGAAATTTCTTTGTTCTTTTGTCAGTGGGGAAGAACCTTTCCTTAATCCAAGCAGGTTTATTTTCAGTGTCTGGACTAAATTACAAGGACTTTATAAGAGCTCCAGTCATGCTGCTGAGAGGTGTTTGTAGTAAAGTCTTAAGATGCTTGGTAGGACTTTTTAGTTCCAGTGATTTCTTTTGGTAGCTTCTACAAGAGCAGCTTCTAAACTTTTATGAAAGGTTGAGCCCCTCTGTGCAGCCTGGGATACTCCAATGCCTGCCAGGCACTTACTTTGACTCCAGGTGGGTTTTCCAGGATCTTTAGGATGTATTGTCACGGCAAGGGAGTCACTTACCCACAATAAAACCAAAAGGCCTCTTCTATTAATTTATTTATTTATTTATTTATTCTTACTGCTTTTGCCTTCCTTTCTGCCTCCAGCCAGCAGGCAGAACCCAAACATGAGGTGACTAAAGCAGGTTATGAGGAAGTCACCCCGTAGCTGTGGTGGGTCTGAGGTGAGCTCAGGGCAGAGAGCTTTCATCACTTGCAGTGCAGAGAGCTTTCATCACTTGCCCTCTCAGAATCCGTGTTTCCTGATGGAGAAGGAGCTGAGCAGTTTGGGTTGCTTCCCGTGCAGATGCTCAGGAAGGTTCCTGAGAGCACCCAGCACTCGGAGTGCTGAGGGACACGTGGGCCTGTTTGGGGTGATGGATGAGGAGTGGAGCAGCTCTGCTGGAAAAGCTGGTGGTGCTGGAGGGCAGAAGGAAGCAGCTGAGAGGCCAAATGAGGACAGTTTCCTCCCAGTAAGTCAGCCAAAGGCTAATGGGAAGCAGAGGAAGGGTTTTCCCTGAAAAGGACTGAGACCTCCATATGCCCAGAGCAGCTCGAGGGTCACTTGCCTTTGACCGAGATTTGTTGCTATTGTTGTCTAAGCTGTGTTGGCCTTGTTTTTCTTTTTGTTTGCTAAAAATCCCCTTTTAGGACTCAAAAGACTGGCCATTTATTTAATAGGCAGCAGCATATGGGATGATTTCTTTTCCTTTCACTCCCAGACAGCTGGAAAAGCCAGCGTGGATGGGACACGTGTGTAAGCTGTGGAGCAAAACTGTACAGGAGGTGCTGGGGAACCACTGGCTCAGGAAAATAAATAGATTTTAGTTCAGAGCAACCATTTCATTTTCATTCATTAAGTACTTTTTGTGCTAAGTACAGAAATCTAAGTTTTGTGTTCAAATTCTGCAGTTCAGACTGTCAGTTAGTGATGGCTGTCAAAGGAGCTTCCCTGCTAAATTCATGGACTATGTTGAGGGAATTATATTTCTCCCTATTTCCAGAAATAGGTTTTGGAATGCATTTGAAGGCAGTATCTTCAAAGACACACATTCTTTTAAGCTGTTTAAAATTTTCCAAACTATCCGCTCCTTAAAACTGCCAGCCACCATGATTGTCCTTTTATAACTATATAATTTGCATTATCCTGGCTTTTTAATGGAATCATTCCTTGAACATGGAGTACTCCTGCTGAAAGAGGGTTTTGTTTGCCCACATGTCCAAACACACACACGCTCTGAATGTAAACATGGAGTTTTGGGGTTTTTTTTTCCCTGGGACACCTTGTGCTGGGAGAGCAGCTGACTATTGTTTTAATGGCCTGCCTTAATCTGGGCAGGAGGAATCCAAACTGAATGATCCGGAGCTGTGCAAATCCAGTTAGTGTGAGCTGTAATCTCTTTACTGGGTTTAAGTAGTTGGAGTGGCACTGAGACACCCTGCAGATACTGAACAGCAGAGATACAGTAATCACCTCACCGTGCTCCCTGCTCCTGCACCCCGCAACCAAACCCACGAGTCCAGCAAGGATTTAGGGAAAACCCAGCCCCAAACCAGCAAACTGCTCCTCAGAGCAGGCAAAGGAGAGGCAGGTTGCAAACAGCCCATCTAAAAGATAATGCTGTGGTAAACTGGAATTGAAATTCACGTTAGAATATGAAACTCTCTGTTGCACCTCGTATTTTGGATTGGAAATGCTTTTTCTGGAATGAGCTTACCTGCTATGGAGATTATAAACCATCCATGGCTTTGATTAGGAAGGGAAGGAGAATCTTTGTTTGAAGAAAGCATTTCTGATCCTGGTCTAATTTTGGACCTTTCTGTTAGTTGGAATTATAAAATAATGTGACAAACTTAAATGGAATAATCTAAATTGTTGATCAGTGATAGGACACGAGGAAATAGTTTTAAATTAATAGAAGAGGGATTTAGATTGGATATTGGGGAACAATTCCTGGCTGTGAGAGTGGGCAGCTGTGGCTGCCCCTGGATCCCTGACAGTGCCCAAGGCCAGGCTGGACATTGGGGCTTGGAGCAGCCTCGGACAGTGGGAGGTGTCCCTGTCCTTGGTAAGGTGTGGAATGAGATAGTCTTTAAGGTCCCTTCCAGCCCAAATCCCTTTGGAATTCCATTATTTCCTTCCCAGCTCTGGTTTCGTCCTTGGCACCTCCTGGCTCTGTGCAGGGCAGGATGTTCCTCCTCAGTAGGAGTAAAACCCTACAGATAACCTGTGCACACATTTCTCTGCTTCCACACCATTTCATTAGAGGAATTTTCCATTGAAGTGGGGAGGTTCTTGCATCTTCCCGAGGAGAAGAGATTGTCCAGCCCGGATTTTCCATTCTGAGAATTTCTGTCTCTGGTTCCCATAAGAGAGTTCCAAATGCAGAGGGTGCCCTTCATGTCCTCTGTTCACTGAGATTCCCCCAATCCACTCTGGGAATGAAACACCTTCAGTTCTCCAGCAGAATCCACCAGCCCATGGAGCGGGCTCATCCTTGTGACAATAACTCAGCATTGTGTTGGGTTTATTCCCTATTTTCCATAGATTATGGCAACCTGAGGCATTGCAGTTTTTCTGGGGGGAAAGTCTGGGCATCACTTCCACCTCAGCCATCAATTATTACATTATTTGCAGTGTAAAAACCAACACCTTTAAATATCCACGAAGGACAAGGCTGGGAAACGCTTGGGGGACTTCCAGGGTAGAAATGGGAGACCCAGAGGGAACACCTTGGATGTGCTGGGGATTCTCCTGGATCCTGCCTGGCTCCTCAGCTGCTCCCAGCAGCTGAAGTTCTTGTAATACAAGGCCCATGTAATGGTGAATTATGTTGGGAATGATTTTCCCTGGGCTGAAATCGAACCAGCAGGATCAGTCCATTCTCTCCACATGGATTAAGGAATTGATCAGGAAGGTCTGCCTTGGCTGCTCACATCAGAATCTTTTGAGGCTGCTTAATGGGATCATGCTGTGTCCAAGAGGGAAAAGGGGGTTTTCCATTGATTCTTGTCAGGTGGGCATTGCTCTGTGCTTTGAGAAATATTAGGGAAATGCAGACAATGGATTTATGGGAGAGTGTTCAGCACAGGGATGGGGAATGCAGGGGCAGGAGTGAGAAGGCTTCATGTGCTTGTCTCTGCCATCTCCCTTCTTCCTTTTTATTTCCTCCTTTGCTCCGCCTTGTCAAAGGAAAAACCTTTATTTCCTGACCACATTAGGCAGTGTTAAAAAAAAACCTGGATGAAGTTTTGGATAATGTTGCAGTGGGAGTTCCTGCTGGGAGTTAATTTACAGGTCCCCTGTGAGTCAGGAGCATGAACATGGAAGAGAAGGAAGGGCTTTATATGGAGTGGGAGCCACAAATCTGATTTTAAAGGTCACAATACATTTTTTATTGAGGAAGACAAAAGATTAAAGTCCATCAATTAATTTATTTAAAAAAACCAAAACAAGCTTTAGGCCCCAGAGCTTGTTGGAAACTCTTTCCATGAGCTTTAAAGGTAATTTTAATAATTCTGCTAGTTTTTTCTTCATTTTTAAGCATTCAGGCTACAATAACTCAGTAAACTGATATTAGATAATTCGAGCTAGATGATAAAGGCTTGAAATTGTATATGCTGTGTACTTCATGTATAATTTTTGAAAATTTTATGCTGCACTGTAACATATTCTGACTCATGGAAATGCCTTGTTTTCAGGTTGTGCTTCTCACCTTGCTTAAGGGAGGGAAGTTTTCTTCTGACAAATTTTCCTAGGTTTTGATAAATTTATTTGCTCCAAGCCCCAATGTCCAGCCTGGCCTTGGGCACTGCCAGGGATCCAGGGGCAGCCACAGCTGCTCTGGGAATTCCAGCCCAGCCCCTCCCCCCCCTCCCAGGGAACAATTCCTTCCCAATATCCCATCCAGCCCTGCCCTCTGGCAGTGGAAGCCATTCCCTGTGTCCTGTCCGTCCATCCCTTGTCCCCAGTCCCTCCCCAGCTCTCCTGGAGCCCCTTTAGGCCCTGGAAGGGGCTCTGAGCTCTCCCTGGATCCTTCTCTCCGTGGTTGGTTGGTTCTCTTCCTTCTCCGTACTGCAGATTTTGGGGCATGGACCAGGCCCAGCAGTGGCACCAGAGGAACGGGCAGGGACTGATCCCAGCAAGTTCCACCTGGAGCAGAGAAGCTGTGGAGTCTCCCAGGGAAAACTCCAGTCCTGTGCCCTGGGATGGCCCTGCTGGAGCAGGGACCAGACCCCTCCTGCCTGAGCCATCCTGTGCCATGGATGGGGCAGAAATCTGGAAAGAGCTGCAGGGATTCCTCTCTGGGAAATAAAGCCCAGCGCAGGGATTGCACTGGAGCTACTTTGAGCAGTGCTGATAAGGGGGTTAATAACAATCTGTACAGTATTTTTCAAATATATCCCACTTCAATGCTTTTCAAAGCTATGTCCAAGTGTTTTTAGCAGTCCTGAAAATTTTACTTGCCTTGGATAAATGATCCTTCCAGTAAGAGCCAGTACGTTTGCTCCAGAACACCTTCCCATATGGAGAATATGTGGGGAAATCCCTTTTTCAGTCGGTTTGGGAAGGGCCATTTTGGGAACGTACGATCCGATTTCGGCGTGGCAGTTTTCACACATGATCCCAGTGATATTCCTGTCTGCCAGGAGAAATCCAGGGCTCAGTTTTCCAGGCTGCCTTCCCCCTGCTCTGCCTTTAATCTCGCGCTGTGTTTATGTAATGCAATAGAAATGTTGCTAACGTGATTATACTTTTCTATCTTATTAGCTCCAATACTAAGCACAATAAAATGGAAAACTGTTTAAATGTTATGTTTAAGTGCTTGAGATAAGAGTTCTTGTAAATGAAATGTGATTACATTTCTGTAATAGATCTTCTCTGTCTGCTCGGACTTTGTTGAGCAATGTAATTCTTTTGGGATTGCTGTTTCTAAGTTTGATTTCTTTTTCTTTTTTTTTTTTTTTGTAGAAATAGCCATGTAAAATGTTACACACCGCCAGACAATGAGCAGAAATCTCTTGAAAAGGCAGGGTTTCCTGTGTGAGGCACAAAACCATTGCTCCATAGTTCTCTTTGTGATAACCAATTTGAATTAAACATAATTCCCCAACATCACCTTGAATTTCCATCTGTGTAACCCCGATGTTCTTAAGCGTTTTGCATTTACCTAATGCTCTGGGCTATTTTCCCTTAGCGTGTATGGCAAACTGTGACTATCTCCAAACTGGAGATGATATGAATAACAATTGTTTGCTGATCTTCCCCTGTATCTCCCTGGATAACCTGCAGTCTGCAAAGGCTGAGTAAGTGGCAGATAGCTTTTGTCATCCCTTATCCGGGCTGTACACTTGTAAGGAAGAGCAGGGATAATCGCCTAAATCTAATTAGGGGTTAAAAGAGGCCATGACTGTGATGTGGCAGTGAGACACCTTACTGTAGCAATCCTGTTTGCATTAGAAAAATAAGGTTGTCATATTGATTATTCAAATGAGCTTATATTGGCCATGGCTCAATGGCTGCATCGCAGCTGAAGCACTGGAAGGTCCCAGCTTTGGAGCATACATTATGTGATGTCTTGTTTGCTAATTTAAGGGGTTTAAAACTAAGGCTGAGGGAGTTTTATCGTGAGAATTAAGGGTTTAAGTGACCACTGGAAAACGAAGTTGAGCTTGCCTGGGTGATGGTCGTGATTGCTGAAAGCCATTCAATGAAGGCCAATAAATTTGCTTCACATCTTTTATGGCAAAAATCAGTATTGGAGTTAACAGATCTTGTTTGTGCATTAATTGATGTTTAGTTCAAAGTCAAACAGAGCTGAAAAGAGTAAAGTAATTGCATTCAGATCAATTCCACATCCAAGAGATAGCGAATTCCCTCGGCTCTGACTTTGGGGGCTGTTTTTTAATTTAAAAAAAAAAATCTACCTGCTGCTGGGCTATTACAGTTTCTCAAATACGTCTCAGCACTTGGCTTTTTGTCATTCCCCAATGAGGTCTGACATCCTGCAAGTGCAGGAGATACTCCAGAGGGTGCTGATTCCAGCCTTCCTCGTTACTGTCACGACGGGTGATGGAAGTGCCAGACATAGAATGGGCCAAAGAAAAGCATTTAAAATGACCAATTTATTAATTTTTAAAATTATTTTTGGCACTTTTGTAGCACACCAAGTACCATGTGCTAGGCTGTGTAGTATTGTACAAAGACTGGATGTTTTACTGCTCTTTTTTCCATTGGTTTGTGCAGCTTCTGTCATTACAGATTTCCAAGGAAAAGCCCACCTTGAATCCCAAAAAGGAAGCAGAGTTTGCAGATTTTATCCCATAATTGAAATTATTTCCCCCATTTTATGTGCAGTTTGAACGTTGTTCACTCCAGCTGTTGGCTGTACTGTATTTCTGCTGCTCAGCAAAAAAAATAAAATACATATAGAGACAACTAAGCTATTTTTTCCTGTTGTCCATAGGTACAAAGTTCTCAACTTTATTTTTAACTTTCTTCAGTTGATTCTTCCAATTTCTTCCATTCTCTGCTGTTGGTACTGGTGTAAAAGTTACTCATCCAAATTCTGACCTGGCTGACTGACACTGTGATGACCAGAGGGATTTCTTGAATATATATATTTTATACTTTTATTTATTTATGTTGTTAGAACATCCTAACCTGTTTGAAAGGCCTGAAAATTATGCCCAAATGTTGATGTAACTTTGCAGTATCTTGCTCGAACAGAAAGTTAAGCAGTGGCTTATCCTGTCCTGCCTTTGTGTGAAAGCCCCCTCCGTCCTGAGCTTTGTGCTGAACCCGTGGATGTGTTTGATTGCTTGGAACAGTTCCAGCCCCACTTTCTGGGGACACCCCTTTGTGGCACTTCCTTGCAAGCCATAATAATTTTGTATCTTAAAATTGCAACTTCCAGCCAAACTGAAAATGGGAGAAAAGTCAATATGTGAGCTTTTTTCCCCAGCAATATCAAGGTGCTGTTCGTGGAGATCAGTCCCTCATTTTGCACATTCATTCTGGATCAAGAACTTATCTATTGAATTTATTTATTAAATTTTTTATTTTCTATTAATCCCTTTCAGACACAGGTCCAGTGTTCCCCACCACCCTCTTTCAAGAGCAGTTAGCAAACAATTCAGGTTGTTCTGTTTGATGTCAGTAAGCCTGGATGCTTCTATTGAAAAGAGGGAAATAAGACAAATATGAAGAGTATCATGCTAAAACAGGGGAAAATCCTTAATCCTGGGAACAGAATTTCCTGTTGGTGAAGAGTTTTGTGGCTGTAGTGGCTGTAGCTCCTTTGAGAAATTATTCCTTGATTCACACATGAACTCAGCTGTCTCTGGGCTGGTTGAGGCTACCACCCTGAAGTGTCAGCCATGATTTGAGGTAAAAATAGGCATTTTAATGTAAATCTGCACTACCTTGGGCTTGTGTTAAAGCACCAGTTCAGGAATGGTTGGACTCAGTGATTTTGGGGGTCTTTTCCAGCCTGGGGCTGTGAGAGCCAGGGGAGGCTCAGGCTGGACAATGGGAAGAATTTCTTCCCCGAAGGATTGGTTAAGCTCTGGCAGGGGCTGCCCAGGGCAGGGGTGGAGTCACCATCCCTGGAGTGCTCCAAAAATTGGATGTTATATTTCATAATAGAATTTAACTGTGGGATTTGGTCAAAGGCTGGATTTGATGTTCTTGGAGGTCTTTTCCAGCCTCAGTGGTTCCAGGAAGTCCCTCATGAGCAGGTTGGTGAGTGCTGGAGGGGACATGTGACACATAAATTTGGCTACAGTTTACTGCTGGGTTTTTAACCTGAACTGTTTGTGGGATATTCCCCAGGTTCTTGGCACATTTGGAATTCTTCCCACCAGAAGTGGTTGCTCAGTGTCAGCTGGACCATCCACATTCCCAGGTCTTTTGTGTGGTCTGTGAATCCTCTGGGAACTGCTGCCCTGGAAGGATCTGGCCTCTTATTTGGTCTTTTTTTTAATAGAGTATTTCACTTCACCTCCAAGATTTGCAGATACGCCAGGAAGTGCTGGTTTTAACCATCAACCTCCAAATTCCTCAAGATCCAACTTTCCTTGGAGCCTGCCATGTTTATGGTGCTCAATTCCTTCAGGAATCTCTTCACTCTATATTAAAAAAACAACCTTTGAAGGAAATCTTGGCTGTAGAACGAGACATGTCTTATATTTTTGTCCTTTTTTGGTCTCATTTTGGTCCAGTTGGTGGTAAATCAATAATGTGCAATACTAATTACTTTCATTTCATTGAAGCAATGCCAAAACACAAAATGCTTTTGGGAGATTCTTGGGAAAGGTGTCCCTGCCCGTGGTGGGGAGTTGGAATGAGGTGGTTTTTGAGGTCCCTTCCAACCCAAACCATTCTGGGGTTCCGGGATTCCTGGTCTAGACGTTGGCTGGCAGCTTCTTGGGAGTTTGTTCCATCCTGCAGAGCCAGCCCCGCTCTCCGTTTGCACCGGACACTTTCTCTGGGAAGTGCTGGGAATGAGAAATGCCAAAGAAAACAGATGGTGTTAGTTTTTCATGGCAGTAAAAGGTTAAAAGCAAATTATTGAAAGCAAGAGAGTGAAATTAATAAGACCAGTGTGGTGTGGTAAGAAGTTCAGATTTAATAATTAAAGAAATGTGAAGCCTTAAGGAGGTTTTGGTGCAACTCAATGAGCATGAAGAGCTCAGACTTTGCTTGGTAGTTTTGGGGTTCCTTTAGGCTGTCAGATTTTCAACCAAAAACACAAACTGTGATCTAGTGGAGCTTCTGGGTCTTTCCTTGTTCTCACCACGCTGTGGTGGACATCAAACTCCAGCCCGTGTTGGTGTTTTCAGCCCTGGCAGAGCCACGTCCCAAAGGTGCCCAACCTTGTTTTGGACTGAATCCTGTGAAAACCAAGGTGGGAACTGCTGTACGTGGGATCCCTTTAGTGACCCCTGTCCATCTCCTCTCCTTCATGAGCTCCAATTAGCTGGTTTGAAGTTGATTTGATTTTTTTCCCTCATGTTTTCATTAATTTCAAAGCACTTCCAGGTTATTTTTATCACTGTCTGTTAGGCTTGGGTTTGGTCAGATGTGTTTGAGACTCACAGTCAATTTCTATTTTCAATTTTGATGTAATATTATTTCTTTCCTTTCATTTGTGGCCAAGGATCTAATTTCCCCTCAAACTTGAACAACTTTAGCTCTACCTTTTAAAATTCTATAAAATTGTCTTGCAACACAGCCCAGTGTGGAAGTTGTTAGGAGAAGATACAACTTCCTTCCTTGCTGAAAGTTAGACTGGGTCTCTTGGAATGACTATCTTGGAGAAACCAGGAGACTTCCAAAGGTTTTCCTTAGGGCTACATCGAGCTGAGATGCAAAAAAAAAAAATAGTTTAATTGTGAAGTAAAGCCTGAAACTCAAATCTCTTCTGACCAGAAAAGCTGAGGTAGTTGGGGAGATTAAAATGAAATATTCTTTGATGGAGTAGATCTGCTCTTTGTAGGAATAGGGAAATTTTTATCTTGTGTGATTGAAAACCTGGGCCTGTCTGACATCCCTGAGACATTCTGAGAATATTCTGAGCCTGCCCCTGAGTCCCTCAGGGAGAGCAACCCAGGCTGGATGGAAGAAGGGAGAGGAATTAAACCAAAGCCACCAACTCAGCCTGCAGGGACACCCAGAGGAGCATTCAACAGCACTTCCAATCTGGATTTTTATCCCTTCCAACAGAGATGCCTAAAAAAGCACAAAGTTTGTGTGCAAAACTGCCTTTTCCTAATCTTTTCTTAAAATCTGTGCATCCAAGGATTGCTGGGTGATCCTGGTCTTTCTCCTGAGCTGTGGAAATGAATCGGTTGTTGGTTCATTGTTATTTTTTAATCAGGGGTTTATTTTTCAGCAGTGCTGGTGTCATCCTGCTGCTGGCTAGAGGGGAAGGGAACACATCCCAAATTTCTCCTAGGTTTTTTGGGACTTTATTAATCTTCCTTAAAGTCCTGACCTGCTGTTTGAAATCCTTCTTGTCACTTCCTTTTAATTTCTGTTCTAAGTGCAACATCTTGTGCTCTTTCAAGGTCCTGCAAAATTGTGTGAACTTTTAATTAATTTTTATTTAATATTCCTTCTTTTTGGGAAGGAGGGGCAATAGGGCAACCAAACCAGCTGTATTCCAGTGCTACATAGAGGCAGGTAGGGTTTGGGCTTGTTAAGGTGTTTTTTAATTATAAGAACATCTCTGTGTTTAGAACCTTTGAAGAACTTGTGAAGTGCAAAGAACAAAAACAAAGCCATAACTTGTGGTGTTTAGATTTTCCATAAAAGAAACCCTGAACAGAAAGGAGCATTTGCATGAGGAGTGTGGGGAAAAAGTTGTCTGACTTGTAGTGATGGGTTAGAAAAACAATCAAAATTCTTCAGAGTTCTACAAATGGAATAAGAAGGGATGGGTGAGTTGGGTCCCTGGGCTTGAAGAAAGTGGTTTTTGCTGATTAAAAAACTAAATAAAAAAGTATGTACAGCTCTGCATTGGTTATAGGTTGGATCAGCTGAGCTCAGTTCAGACATTAAATATAGATTTTAGCTTTATTCTCTGAACTGAGATCTGTGGGGATTAAAGAAGGAAAAAATTGAAAAAAAATTAGTGTTTTGTTTCCAAAGTCAGTATAGAAGCTTTGAATTGCCACTGTAGAATCACAAAGGTTGGAAAAGATCTCCAAGATCATCAATCCCAGCCTTTAAATATGAACATGCAATAATAGAATGAGATCTGTGCAGTGGAACCAAGGCTGTGGCTTGAATTGTGAATTTTGAGCACTGCACAAAAGCATGAAGTGTATTATTCACAGGTCTTAGTGGAAAGTTGGGTGGCAGCAAATAAGTTTAAAATACTTAATAAACTTCTACAAGATTTTCTCCTCTTGGGAAGAATTCGTGGCACAGAGTCTTAGAAAAGAATTACAAATAATTAATTCAGATAAATTGGAAGTTGTCTTGTTTCCTAGGCAGAGAGCCTTTAATTGGTAACTTTATTTTTATTGAATATTTAATGAGCAACTGGCAAATGTTTCCCTAAGCACAGTTTTCATGAGCATTGACTATTTTTTGAGCAGTTTATAATGAATTTAGACAAAGATGGAGCTGTTCAAACACGATGCTGTTTCAGTGTGGTGTGAAGTATTTACCAAAGATTATTGCAGAACTTGTTTAATGTGCATAGATAGTTTAAAAAAACCCAACCCCAAACTAAACAGGCTTGAGGTTTCCTTGTGGGATTTTTTTTTATCACCAGACTGAGGGCCTGAAGGAATAGAGGAAGTGAATGGACACCAATGTATCCAAATATCTCATTTTGCCTAAAAGCAAGTGCCGGCAGATAAATGCCCATAAAGGGATTTCTTTCTTAAGCCCCATGGATTTTTTTTTTCTGCAACTTTTTGTGTGAGTTCGAAATGAAAACCATTCATCCAGTGCCCCAAAGAAGGGCCTTATTGAATGGAATAACAGTGTAATGTACCATTGAAGGCAGGATTGAAAGTGATTATCTTGTTAACTCTTGACAGTTACCGCCAGCTTGAAATAGAACTGGCAGGCTTGATTTGCAAATGAATTAGAGCTTTTTCATTTGGTGCCAGGATCATCTTTTTATATTCTGATATGACAGATGCTATGTTCCATGCTTTTGTTTCTCTTCACTCTTCTACTTGCAAATAAAAAACAAAAGATTATGATAGTAATTTTATTTGCATCTTTTCTCTAGGAGTTTATTCTTTGTCTCGAAGTTTTTAATCTTATATTTTTTTCAACAATTTGTTTAAGAATAGTATTGTTCCCGCAGAATAAAATTTCATTAGGTTAAGTACAGTAGTAATTGGGTGAATGAGGGGGATTTAGAAGCTTTCAGAAAATGGAAAATTGATTGTACTCAAATTGTTTTAGTGCTTAGAACATTTAAATTTCCTCCCTGACTTACACTTGCGTTTAATATTCCTCAATGCCACGAGCAGAGGAAAAGCTCACGTTTCAAATATTTCTGCTCACACTCTGCTCATGGCAGGACATGTGTAATTAGTGGCAGCCTGAACGCTGATGAACTGTGTTTATATTCCGCAGCCATCCCACCACAGATGGGGAGGTGTTGGGTATGATAATTACTGTGCTCTCCTTCTATGTTCCTCATTAACCTGTAACACTCTCTACCAGTCCGGAGAGTTTTTCCCATAGTTGTGCTTCCCAGCACTGGAGCTGGCTGGGCTTTGTTTAACATTCAGCCCAGCGTTGTGGGCATTTACACTGCCAGGCTTTCTGCTGCTTTGCTAATCTGGTTTGTACTTGGAGGCTAATTAGCAGCACTTCCGACTGCCACTGATGTCCATTATGGAAATGTTTTCCTACACTTTCACCTACAGGATGTGTTTTAATTGAGTATCTACTAAATAATATTACAGAGAAGGTAAACCAGGCCAAAGTTGTCTAATTTATTTAAGGCTGGTTAACAGAGACAGTGACATTCCGGAGCCCCACGTTTAATTGCCTGTGTTTGCTGGGGATGCAGATGGGGAGGAGGAACAAGGAACACTCCTTGTGAGGGGAGCAGGGGGAGGAATCCCACCCAGCCAGCCAGAACCAGGGGAAAACCACCCAAACCCCACTCCTCGTAGGAAAACTCCAAGGACTTGCACGTTCTGGTGTCCTTGGAATTGCCAGGTTGAGCCCAGGAGTGGCCTTAAGGCAGCCAGGACAGAGGAGTCAGCTTTGGTCACTTATGGGATTTCCATACCTGACCTGAAGCCTCTGTAAAACAAAACCAGGAGACTTTGGGTAGTTATTTTGTCTCTTGTGATTGATGGGATTTCCATACCTGACCTGAAGCCTCTGTAAAACAAAACCAGGAGACTTTGGGTAGTTGTCTCTTGTTTACCTGAGAAATACAGACAAAGAAATGCAATATTTTTGTAGGGTCTATTTGAAAATACTGCTTTTATCAACGCTGTATTTGGGGTTTTTTCCTTCTCTGTTTGGTTTCAGTATTTATTTCAATTGCATAAAATCTTGGATTTTACTCTCTGAGCCAGGGTTATTATATATTTCCCCCTCTTGAATATTTGATAAGGTCTCTTGGGTACTGATTTTCCTCCTCTCTAGGATAACATATTATGGAAATTGTTTCACCTTGTGTCCTGTTTAAAGTCCCTGGTCTTAGCATGATTCAATTTGGTTTGCATTATATTCCACTGACTTCTTTGGCACTTCCAAGTTATTCCAGTGTGTTTGTGTGGGGGGTGGCTTTGGCTTTTCCTCCTGCTTTTGCTGAGTGACCTTCATAGGATCTTCTTGGCTCTTTGTTGCATTTAAATTCATTAGTAATTGGCCAAACTTCCTACTGGATTTTCCTGAGATAAATTATTTGGATGATTGGAGTGAGGGAGCCACTGGGCCCAAGACCACCAGCTTTGGAGTCTCTACTCCCCAGGATCAGCTCCAGATCATCTGAAGTTGGTACTTGGTAAGAACAAAACAACATTCCACACTTTAAAAAAAGTAGCATGGATGCTTTTCCTATCAGGGTGTAGGATTCCCAAACCATTCACTCTTCTTGATGAGTTTGGTATGCAGAAAAGGTTGGGAAGAGCAGCAGAAAATGACAAGTTCAGCAATATTTCATCTTGGGGTATCCCGAGGGAGAAATTCACAGTGTGTGATCACATGGAAACCTTAGGCTGGACCAGATGATCTTAAAGGTCTTTTCCAGCCTAGTTCATTCTGTGATTTTTTTCAACTCCCTCGATTAATGGTTAGTTTGATACAGGGAGTACTTTTAGGAACATGAATATATTTCAGGTTAAAATCATTATTTCAGCAAGTGCTAGGGAATATTTTCAATTTAATTTACTGGGAAAGGAAGTTCTCACCACCTCCATCAGTTACTGTGGTCTTAAGTAATCCCAGACCTGGCAAAACTTGGAGAATCCCAAAATGGTTTGGGTTGGAAGGGACCTTAAAGCTCATCCAATTCCACCCCCTGCATGAGCAAGGATGGAACTTCCTTAATTGAATTCCAAGCTTCTTGCTACAGGTCCCTCATGACCAGGATTCAAATGTAGCTGGAATCTTTTTCCCCCTGGCATTGCTGAAACATTTGGATGAGCCTGAGTTTTATTTACTGGGTTTAATGGATGATTTTTAATGCATGCATGTGAAGTAGTGTTTCACTGCAAAATCTTGACTTTAGTGGGGAAAAATTCCAAGGCTCCTCTGATAGAAAAAAGGAAATCTCAGGAATAAAATCAAACTTGCCTAATGAACCAAAGAAATGAAGGTGCTGCACTCTGCACTGGAGAATGGTATGTCTGACAAATACCTGCCTTGTTGGGAGCTCTGGGATGTAATTGGGGTAAAACATAATTACTTGGTAATGATATCAAATTAATACAACTTTATGGTTTCTTTTATGTGAGCGTTGGAATGTTGGATGTGCATGAAGCTGCTCCTGGCTTTTATTTGTGGTGTTTCATGGTTTAGAATTCTGCAGGCACTCAAGGCTGTGTGGGAGACTGAGCTGTGGGCATAGGTCTGATTTTGCCTAAAACAGCATATGAAATACAGTATTAATGGGAGTCTTATTTGTATAATTTATGATACAAATAATATAATATAACTATGTTAGTACTATATATAATTATACAAATATAGCTGATTTTATAATAATTTATTGAATGTATTTAAAATATATAATTCTTATGTATGATTATATAACTATAGCTGTAATTATGTAATATAATTTATTGTATTGTATATATAATGTAATATAGAATAGAATACAGAATATAATTGCATAAGATCTCTAATATAATCTATTGGTTAACTAAAAGATAAAACCCTGCCATAGTGTGGCTGATTGATGGCCAGCAGCCTCGGGCTGGGAAGAGGTTTTCATTGGAAGTGACAGGTGCCCCAAGGTTTATTTAGGACAAGCTCAGCCTTGTCCTGGTTAGTTTGATAATGTTTTCCTTATGGATGTTGGAGCACTGCATTTCCTGCGTTAGGGCCTTGTGTTACACCAATATTCCTGTCTGGGCTGCCTCAACTACAAATTGGCTGAACAGCCCGTGACACTTTTTCAATATTATTACATTAAACCAAGTGGATTTTGATTGATAACCTAATATTCAACTAATGCAAAACATCAATCACGGCGAGTATATTAATTATTTAATATTGCAGCCTAATTCAGGAATCGATGTGCTGCAGGAGGGGAAGGGAAACTCGCTGTTCCCAGAAGGTTTGAGACGGGGGATGATTAAAAAAAAAGCCCCACCAAACCCTGCTCTACTCCCATGCGTTGGTTCGATACAAATCTTTATTCATTTGCCAATAATCTCTTCACATTTTCCACTTCAGGACCTTTTTTATCAGTTTTGAGGCCTGTAATTGAATTGAGGCTGCTTTCAGCACAGGCTGAGGGGAGGTGACAGACACTGCTGGCAGGGACGGGCCTGGCCCGGCAGCTCCTCCAGCCCTGTCCTGCAGCCTCTCCCAAAACAATTCCGTCCCTAAAGGCCGGGTAGCACCTCCAGAATGGATCATGGCAGCACGGAATGGTTTGGTGGGGAAGGGAGATGAAATCCCACCCATCCCAGCCCTGCCATGGCAGGGACACCTCCACTGTCCCAGGCTGCTCCAGCCTGGCCTTGGGCACTGCCAGGGATCCAGGGGCAGCCACAGCTGCTCTGGGAATTCCATCCCAGCCACTCCCCACCCTCCCAGCCAGGAATTCTTTCCCAAAATCCCATCCAGCCCTGCCCTCTGGCACTGGGAAGCCATTCCCCTTGTCCTGTCCCTCCANNNGTGTCCTGTCCCTCCAGGCCTTGTCCCCAGTCCCTCTCCAGCTCTCCTGGAGCCCCTTTAGGCCCTGGAAGGGGCTCTGAGCTCTCCCTGGATCCTCCTCCAGGCTCAAGATGTGGGAGACAATTTGGGATGAATCCTGTATGGGTTTAAGAAGAATAAATTCTTCTTAAAGAATAAATAAATGAGAAGAATAAATTCTTCTTTCAAAATTCAAAGAGTAAAAATACTTTTTTTTCCTCTCTCACTTCATTAATTACATTTAAATAGAAGAAAACTGTGTAGCAGATTTTTGGAAAAGCTTTAGGAAATTATATTATAAATAATTAG
>VZRO01007395.1:21627-84410 GCA_013397915.1 Daphoenositta chrysoptera
AGTAATTTATATTGATAATATAATAATAATTTATATTATAAATAATTATTAATTTTAGTACTAGTAATTAGTAATACTGTGGTATTAACTGATTCCCTGCAGTTCTCACGGGCTGGTTTCTCCTTGTTTGCCATGGCAATGACCCACCTCCCAAGAGGTGATGTTGGAATTAGGTAGAACCTGGAGCTGATGGAAGCAGGACCCATCTCCTTTTTCACTAGGTTGGGATTTGGGGAATTTTTAATTTGTTTTCCATTGGACTTCATCTTTTTTTCCATAGCAGGATGTGTTAAGGATTAATTTTCCCTCTGAATTTTTGCTTTTCAGAGTTTTTCCTTGGATTGTTTGGTCCATTTTTTTTGGAGCTGCCTTTATGTAAAATTCTTCCCATTTTCTCTTTGTACATTTGTATTTTTTGCAGCTTTCAGGAATCAGATGCCAAGTTCCAGCATGGCAGCCACAACCCATGGAATTAATCACAATTCCTTCTCTCCATCACCTTGTAAAGGGGCACGGAATTTCATTATGGAAGTGGTGGCAAAGCAGAACCAGGAGCACCAAATGTGGATTTGATAAACAGCCCCGTGCCCTGGCCTGGCTGATTCTTTCCAGTGTAAATAGTGGGATAATGAAATGAAAAAAGTTGATTTTAAATGTGTGTCCTGGTGCATTGCTATGGTTTGTAGCAATTTCAGGGCAGGTAATATTTGAGGGCTTGATTCTGTCACTGTGCATTAGGATAATCAATATTTTTTAGGCATTACAGGTAAATATTTGTATTAAAATTAAAAATTTTACACACTGGAGAAATTACCCAGCTTTGCCATTTCAGAGTTAAACAGAAATTGTTGCAGACAAGGGTTTAGCAACTATTTAGAACTTTTGTTCTTCTCTTACAGGGACTCTGCAAACATCAAAGCTGGATTAGAACATCTGGTAAGTTTTAATTTTCTCTTGAACATTTGCATCATCTTTGATATCTGCATTCCAAATGAACACTTTTAAATGAGCTTTGAATACCTTGAATTGAGAAAGTCAACCATTTCCCAGAGGGTCAGGCTACTGTTATTATGTGAAGGCACTCACATTTTCATTTATCTCCCCATTTCAAGGGAATTTTAATTTTTTTAAATTACTTTTTTTTGATGTAGAGATGAAATAAACTGGACTACAATCCTTGGATTGATGATTGCCTTAATTATAAACAAAAATTGTTTGGTGTTGGATTTTTGGCATATCCTGATCTGAAAACAACAAACTTGTGATTAAAAAAAAAATAAAAAAAAAAGAGACAGGGACACAATCAAATATTGCATGCATAAATATGGTGTGTTTGAGTCATTTGGAGGCTTTGAAAGAAGTGCACAGCTTTGTGTTTTCTCTTGTCTTTGCTTTATGAATAATGGATCGACTTAAATTCCATTCAGGGCTGCAGCAGAAAATAATAATTGAGGTGCAAAATATTTCTGGTTTAAGTAAACATATTAAACCCACAAGTGATGGCAAGCCAGGCTTTGCATTAAAAACTTATCTGTTGATCAAAACTGGGAAAAATAAAATCTTGTGACAAGTCAGAAGCTGGTTGAGCCTCACATGGTGGTACCAGCAATCAGTGGAACATTAAATAGTTCATCTAAAGTGATTATTAAATCCCATTAAATTAAAATATTCTCTATTAATGGCACATCCATCCTGAGAAGGGTTTAATTTTTTCCTGGAATATCTAAATAATCCCTACTGTTCCACACTGCTGTTAAAAACACCGTGTGTCTCATTGGACAGAATTGCTTTCCTCTCGTTGGGAATCATTTTGGGAATCACTGGGAAGGGTGGTTTGTAGGAGCTTGGGTACCAGGATCTCCTTGGAGTGCCAGAGGGATGGGAAGGATGGATATCCTGGTGGGATGGGAAGGCTGGATATCCTGGTGGATTGGATATCCTGGTGGGATGGAAAGGATGGATATCCTGGAGGGATGGAAAGGTTGGATATTCTGGAGGGATTGAAAGGATGGATATTCTGGAGGGATGGAAAGGTTGGATAACCTGATGGGATGGAAAGGATGGATATCCTGATGGGATGGGTGTCCTTGTGGGATGGAAAGGCTGGATATCCTGGTGGATTGGATATCCTGGTGGGATGGAAAGGATGGATATCCTGGAGGGATGGAAAGGTTGGATATCCTGATGGGATGGGTGTCCTGGTGGGATGGAAAGGATGGATATCCTGGTGGATTGGATATCCTGGTGGGATGGAAAGGATGGATATCCTGGTCCAGTTCTCAGGAGCTCCCCCTTTCTAAAGGTGCCACGTGAATTGTGTTGGGGATCAGCAAATGGAATAGGGAGCAGAATTCTTGGATCAGCTGGTAAATCCATCCTGTTTGCTGCTTCCAGGGGTACCTCTCCTGCGGGTTGAATCCCTCAGATGAATTTTAGGAATGTTTCATTGTCCTGCTGGTGGCAGGGAGTTGGAATCCAGAGGCCTCCCAGGATTTTTCTCGTGCATGATAAAGCTGCTCCACTCCTGACAGAGTGACCATGGCTGGGGCTTCTTCTAAATTGGGGTTTCTGCCACAGCAGCAGCTGCAGGGCTGATTTATAACAAAAAATGTTCCCAAAAAGTGGGAAGGAAGAGGCTCTGGGGGCTTGGAGTAGCCTGGGGAGGTGGGGAGCAGGAAGAGACTTGAGTGGTGTTCAGGGTTTCTCTGGGATTGGGGCAAAACGTACTGGAAATATCCCCTGTGGAATGATGATGCCTTAAGTGCTTATAGGCTAACTCACAATAATTGGGAATAAAATTATGTCTTCATTAAATACAATTTGTATTTATTTACAAATAATACATAAATGTTTATTTTTCTATAAATAAAAATGTATTTGTATTTAGAATCCCAGAAGTAGGCAAGAAGGGATCTTAAAGATCCTTTGGAAGAGATCTTAGAAATATCTCATTCCACCCCATACCATGGACAGGGAAGGTTTCCCTGTAAGGCCTGTCAAAAATCTCCAGCTTTGAGACTTTTTTTCCCCTTTCCCTTTGATCTTAGAAAATCTGTCCTGGGAATGGGTGCTCGAGGAAACAAACTGTTTCCCAAGGCACCCGCAGGTAGGAATATTTGTGCTGGAAACTGTTCCACATCTCAACATTTTGCTCATAAAGACCTTTTGGACTCCAATAAATTATAGAGATATTCCTGAGAAGGTTTCAGCTACATAATTCCAGCTCTACTACTTTAATTCTTGCATCTCCACATGCTTGTAAGGAGGTTTTTCCCACCATAAGAGTCTTTATCTTGATTTGATAATCTGTTACTGAATCCCTTCTGTAAAAAAAAGGTATTTTACAATTTGTGATTTACAAGAGACTGGACTGACAGGACAAGGGGGGAATGGCTTCAAACTGAGAGTAGGTTTAGAGGGAATACTGGGAAGGAATTCCTGCCTGTGAGGGTGGGCAGGCCCTGGCACAGGGTGCCCAGAGCAGCTGTGGCTGCCCCTGGATCCCTGGCAGTGCCCAAGGCCAGGCTGGACATTGGGGCTGGAGCAGCCTGGGACAGTGGGAGGTGTCCCTGCCATGGCAGTGGTGGCACTGGGTGGGCTTTGAGGTCCACGTCTTTCTTTGATCTGGTCAACTAAAAAAACCCCAAACCCCAACCAAAAGCTCCTCTCCTTTATTAGGTGTTAATATTTTATGAAGTATTTATTTTAATTAAGTGTCAGTATTTATTCCTGGCTGTCGCTGTGTTTTCCACGGGGTTTGGCTGCAGAGCTGCCCCTCACTGGTCTGAGTTTCTCACCTGTGGTGTCACAGCTCCGTGGGCCTCGGGGGGCCCCGGGACAGCGACGTCTGACAGAGCCCCTGGCTTCCTAACGAGCTGTAAACCAAGCAGCCAATTATTTGTGTTCACAAACAATTAATTAACGCTCTTAATATGAGTAATTATGTTTATCTTGCTGTCCTGGCAAAATTCCATGCTGGTCAATTACGTTCTGCAGGCTGGAATTGTCTCTTCTGGAGGCTGAATGGAGGGTTGGGATTTTCCCCTAATGAACTTTATTTATTTAAAAATAAGATTTTGCTATTTTTTTCTTTTAATAGAAGACATTTTATCTCACGTGTCCTACTTATTAAAACTGAAAGAATTCCCTTAGGAAAACCACTATGGTGTTCTTTGGGAATTACAATTTTCATGCCCCTTTGTGTCTGGCCTTTAGTTTGGTGCTTGAACATTGAACTTGAGTCTTCAGCTTGAGTCTTCTTGATCTTGTCCTTCCTGAAAGATGATGGATCCACAG
This sequence comes from Daphoenositta chrysoptera, assembly GCA_013397915.1. Classification (NCBI taxonomy): domain Eukaryota; kingdom Metazoa; phylum Chordata; class Aves; order Passeriformes; genus Daphoenositta; species Daphoenositta chrysoptera. The sequence continues at coordinate 25,924 of VZRO01007395.1, forward strand.
GACTCCTTATGGAGTGGGAAGTGTGAGAGCACAGCCACTGCTGAGGTATTTCTGGCAAGGTTATAATAAAATAACAACTCATCTTTTGCAAGTTTTCAAAAAATTAAGAATTTGTAAAATAATCATGTTGAGCCCTTTTATAAAATAATGTTAAATGTTAGTTATGCAGGTGAATTATTGTTTGTAACTGATCAGTGTTTGAGTCCTGCTATTTAGACTATAAACATTGGTATTTTTGTAGACAAACACCGCTGTTGGATTTTATCTGTTTTTTGTTGCATTGAGCCCAAAATGTTGTTGGCCAGCATGAGGTTACAACCTAAACCGTTGCAGTCTCTCAAGATGCAAATGAACACAGAGGACCTTAAAGGGCCCAGTATTTGTTGCTGCTAAATAAACATTAGATGAGAAGGAAATAAAATTTTATGTCCATTAAAAATATTTAAGTAACTTAAACATCAATTTTATCTGCATATGGAATAGTGATGAGAGTTGTCATCATGTTCCAGCTACCACGCTGAGAAATGTGGTGATCAGTGTGTGAAATGGTTTCTTGCCATCACAGAATTGTGGAATTTGTTATTCCTGATTAAAAACACACCGTGGAGAGCAGGAATTGGGCACATTTCTAAGCCTCACATCTGGATGCTCACATTTTGCAAGTATCCAGAACATAGGATTGATCAAACTTAGTGAAAAAGGATCTTTTCTGTTCACCTGTTTGCAAAGTGGATGAGAGGAAACGGACTCAGGTTGCTCCAGGGCAGGTTTAGGTCAGGTATTGGGGAGAATTCCTTCATGGAATGGGTGGCCAAGCATTGGAACAGGGCAGTGGTGAAATAGAGAAATATAAAAGAGAGAAATATATGTAAATATATAAGAAAATATAAGAAATACATAAGAGAAATATAAAAGTCCTGGTGATGTGGCACTTGGGGACGTGGTCAGTGGTGGGTTAATGGTTGCACTCAGTGGGCTTGGAAGGTTTTTCCAACCCAAATGATTTCTGGGATTCCCTGATAAATCACAGTTTTATAAATAATAGTTCACTGTGACTTGGTGGTTGTATTGCAGTAACCTGAACCAGGCCTTGGAACTGGATCATCTTCAAGGTCCTTCCAATGCAAATAATTCTATGAATTTATGAAAAAACCCCTCTGATTTTCATCACTTATTAATTAATAAGGTGTGGTTTCACTTTAAGGTCAATATATATTGCTTAAAGCGTAAATCCCTAAAATTAGTTCTCCTGAGCTTTTCCACAGCGGTGCTGAGCAGTGGGGGAAATTTCCAGTTGGAAATGTTGTCCCAGTCTGAGAGGAAGGGAGTCAGGGTGGGGGTGGAGAGGTTTCCACCAATGGCCAAGGTGACCCTGGGGACTGGGAACATCCCAGACTTCCACGTGGATGGGCTGGAGAGCCCCAAGTGCCCAGCTGGAAGCACCAGCTTGGAAGGTGTTTTTGAGGAGCAGTGCTGGGTCTGGCTGTGTCCCTGTTGAAAGGGACCCCTCGTGTCCCTGACTTGTCAGGACCCTCCAGCTGTGCCAGGGTCGGCATCCCAAACGTTCCCCTTGCTCAGCAGCAGCCTGGCCCTTGGGAATCTTCCCAGCTCCTTCAGGAGCTTTGGATCAGGTTCATATTAGGTAATCACACCGCAGAAGATCAATGGCTTATGAATATCCATGGAAAAATGCATCCTGCTTGGCTCCATTTGCCTACGGGGATGAAATACGGGCTGCTCCTGCAGAGGGGCTCCCTGGGTCTGGAGGATTTGTGGAGAATCTGCTGCACTGAATATGTATTAAATTAACGTGCGCACACCACTTTTATTTGTTCTAAGGTTTTGCTGCTTGTGGTTGCAGATGTGAATCAAACAGCTGTGGGATCAAACCATCAGAGGCAGAATATGTTAATGGCAGAATATTCAAAGGGTTGCGGTAGTTTGTTGTTCCAACGGTGACAAATTTTGCGGAAACTTTGTGAGAGAGCCGAGTCTTACCCTGTCACTTCCCATTAGCAGCGGGCTCTGAAACCAGAGGCACTCCACAGGAAACAGCACTTTAATGTCTCTGTGTCTTTATTAAACAGTAAACTTTGATCACTCTCGTTCACCACCGAGGCAGAGGTGCCTCCCCCGCCCGTGGCTGCGGTGGGGACCCCGTGACCTTCCATCCCTGTGACCTCTGTGCCTTTATTTCGCTTTCCCTTTGTCACCCCCTCATATTTACTCCAGAAATTCCTTGCACTCCCGTCCTGCGCTGTAAATCTGGAAAGGCCGATGGGAGCGGCCCCGCTGCGGCTCCGCAGACGGATGAGAGCAGTGATCAGCTGAAGTAAATAACGCTGTAAAATATAAAGAGTGTGATTTTCCCTGGCATCTGCATAAAACCCCCGGCACGTGCGGGTGTTGTTTCCAATCGCGCCGGCGGTTTGTTCGCAATTCCCGTAATTTGATCGTGGCTGATGAAAAGCTGACAAGATTTCCACAGCGCCCCATTAGATGAAAGCAGCATGAAACCAGAGGTTAATCTGCAAACAGATTTTCCTGCTTATTACTCTAATGATTCCATCAGATTTGATGTAGCAGGCTGCGAGGCGTCTCTCGGCAGCAACAGTGTGCTCGGGTTTGATCTCCGTGCTCATTAAATGATGGAGTAATTTGGGTGACCTCTGACCAGGTGCACATCTCCTCATAATTGCACGGCATTCTGATGGGGAAATTACTGGCGAGAACCCCGAGTATTCATCCCGCTTTCCGAGTCGAAAAACTAACAAAAGAAATATTGCATTAATTTTCAAATGATGATATTACATTTAGTGCCTGGGCCCCATATATCAAAATCTGAGAACTGCTCAGTTACTCGCTGCTCTTAATCTTAATGGTATCTGTGGATGTCAAGGGCATGGAGGAAATTAAATCGGAAAGTGCAGATAGACCTAAGAAGACATTATCTCTTGATGATTGCAGTTTTGATAGGTATTTCAGTGAATTTCATTTTCGCAGAATGGTGGAAGATGAGTTAGCCACCAGATTTTCTCATTTTTCTTCCCCGTGATTTATGTGAGTTGAGTATAAAACTTTTTATGGGAGTGCAGTTACGGCAGATGAGAGGTAAATTAATGCACTGGGTTTCCATCTCGGCCCCGCGCGCGATTGTCAGAGCTGTACATACGTAATGGGGCCCATCATTATTCAGGGTTGTTTACATTCAAAATATGTAATGAAATCTGTTCAGAATAATGAGGGAAATAAAAGTTTAGAAAATTGTAAAGGTCATGAAGTTTGAGAAATGATGCAATGCTCCCAAAATAACATTTAGGCAATATAAATTACATTATTATGCACCAACTCTGCCTTATAGAGACATGAAGATAAAGTGCTTTCGACGAGTAAAATGCTGTTAGTGCTCTCTGAAGTATGAGAATGTGTAAAATGTTTCTGATTTCATATTCTGGTTTTGTGCATATTGTGGAAAAATATATAAAGGAACTTTATGGAGGGCAGTGGCTGCTTCACTATCCCCAAGTTTAAATGCATTTCCTGGGAGGGTTTTCTCCAGCAAACAAACACTGTGGCAGAAATGTAATTGATTATTAATCTAATTACTGAGGCCACCATCAACTTCATCTTTTTAGGGGGTTCTTTCTCCTGTTCTTTTGGGGATTTTGCATGGAGATCTTTGATATGAATGTATTTTTATTGCATAGACTGAAAAGGGATCTTGGCACAATACTGAGATGAAGCATAAATTTGCCCAACTATTTGTGGTCTGCACCTAAAATACAAATCTCTGCGTCCTGATTTTATGCAGGTGCTCTTCAGAATAATTATGTTTTACCCTGCACATTTTATATTGTATTTATTTGTCAAAAGAAGCAGCCAAAAGCGTAAAACACAAGTTATTTTTTGGAAAGTTAAACCAGCAAATCTGTGACATCCCAAAAATGGTGCAGTGGGGGAGAGTTGATCATTGAATATGAGAGCAAAGAGAAAATGTGCTTTTATTCCAAGTATATCATCTTGATTAAATTCAGATAATTCCTGGGTAATTAGGCATGATTTTGGGTAGATTATCAGATTATTTTGAAATTGAGTGCTAATTTAGAGCTCACTGGGTCCTTGTGATATTTGAAATGCTTGTCATTTTAAAAATGGGGTTTTTTTCTATTACCTTTCAATTGCTGCATTTCAATGCAAAGATTCCAAAAGGAATGTGATTCCCTTTTTCTGAAAAATTCTAATTTATTTAGAGAAAACTCATCTCTGAGTGGAAAAAATGAAGCAGTAATTCAAGTATTAACCCCTCCTGTTGTTAATTAATCCCTGTTACCTGTTGGTTGTGCTCCTGTTGTTCCAGCCAGTCCAGCCTTGGCTGGAGCTGTTTCCAAAGCACTTTATGGTGTGCTAATTAAAAATTTTCCTTTCAGAACCTGCATTTATCTGCTGCTATTTTTATATTCTCCCACAACTTTGTTGTAACATTATGCAGCAGAAATTTGAAACAGTGATAAAAGATTTAAAAATCCATATTTAAGAGTTAAATATTGTTGATTTTATAATTATTGTAAGCAGTGGGGATTATTCTGCCTTTAATTCTGGGTTCCACATACCCTGCAATGCTCAGAAGGGTTCAGTTCTCAGTCCAAATTCAGAGATTTGGAATCTGAATAATTTTCAAAGGGTAAATTAAGAAATAGATGAATCTATGGAATAATGACCAGATGATGTTGATGCAAAAATCTCTGTTCTGTCAGCTCTTTATCAGAATGTTAAATTTTTTGGTGCTTGTGGCTGTATTTACATGCAAATGTAAATCTAAGGGATGATATTCCAGGCTGCAAGGAAATAAATCGAGGGGAGGTGATTTTTTAGCGTTTAGTGTATATCTGGGTGCATTATTATCCATATTTCCTCTCTTATTAAAGAACCTGCAGAGTTTATGGCCGTGTAAGTTTAGCACTTCCAGTAATTTTTCCTTTTTAAAAGACCTGGATTTACTGATTAATTTTTTTTTAAATCCTATTTACAACTCTCCCTATTTCTGCTGAGTGGTTAATTCATTTTGCTGTTTCCACTCCCAGTAGGAAGGCCTTTTTCCTTGCTTTTTCCTGGCTTTTTCCTGGCTTTTTCCTTGCTTTTTCTCAGGAATATTCACTGAAATGAATACATTGTTGTTTTTTGGTCCTTTTAAAGGAGCCCTTGCTGCAAAAACTGCTTTGAATTCCAAAAATCCTGTCCGTGTGCTTGAGCCATCCGGGCTATTTGCCACAGCCATTCCCTCCTGCCTTTGATTGTGTTCCAGTAATCCATTGCTGCTTATTCCTCAAATTTTGGGTTGGTTTTAGTGGAAACAAGATGGTATTTTTCCACCCACGTGGTGTTCCAGGGTTCTCTGAAGATGCTGGGTTAAATCCCACGTCGCTCTAGGAAGTGACTCCTGGTTAAGGGGAGTGAACATCAAAATCCACTATTAAAGTTAACAAATCCAAACGTTTTAATGGCAGTTTGTGTCCGGGATGAGAGGATTTGGGGAATCCTCAGCTGCTGAGCTGTGGCTCGTGTCAGGGTGCTGCTGATGTTTGGGGGCAGTTTAGGGTGATCCCCTTTGGTCCCAGATTTGTCTGGAAATTCTGTCTGATGGAAAACTCCGAGTCCGAACATCCTTTGGTGTTTTAGCAGGAAATTCGGACATTCTGGCCAGTTGTTCAGAGCTGGCATTTTACAGTTCTGCCTAATTCTGTCATTCCTCGTTGGGCTCTGAATTTAAGGATTGGGCCTTATCATTCTTGTCTCTCTCCTTCCCAATTTTGATAAATTGGCAATCTCTGGGAAAGTTTTCCAGCCTTTCTGTCAAAGCATCTGTCAAGTGTTTTCCCTGGCTCTGGCTGGATGAGCCACATTCCTTTACCAGGTTTTCCCTTCACTTTGGTGTTGGTGTCTAATTAAGCTGGACTCTTTCCTTCATCATTGGTCATATTTTCTGTGGCCTTTACATAAATGAAAATTTCTATTTTTCTGCCCAATTTTTTTGGTTAATGATTTTCCTTTCCTAATGAGTCCATCCCTGGTGCCTGATTCTTTATTTCTGTGGAAGTACCAAGAGCATCTGTGCATTCCAGAGACAGAAATTACCGTTATTCTGTGTTTTACATTATTTTTCTCCACTTATAATTCACTTTGATAAATTTAAGATTATTTTTTTGGGACCAGGTGGATCTGTATCCAGCCAGGACACTCCTGCCATAGCCTCTTCCTGAGTGTTGTTATTGATTAATTGTATCAGAGGAAAAACTCAGACATAAATACCATTTTTCCATCTAATCTTTACAGCTGATTTATGTCTGAAAATGGAGTGGTTTAATTCAAATAGTGCCAGATGTGCTTATTATATTTCTGTGCTATTAATTCAGATTAGGAATTCTTCTCTGGGATATTATTTTTATGTTTTTAATGTGAAAAACATTCCCTTGTCAATCTGGAATTTGCCACCCTCAAAGACTTACGTATGGAAAAGATGACAACTGCAAATTCTCAATCTCCTTTGGTTTTACTTTTATTTTAATATTTTATGCTCCTGTGAAGTGTCTTCTCATACAAATAAGTTCTTTATTTTCAGTTTCTTTGGTAATTATTTTTTTTAATCACCCAAAGAGAAATAAGTGGCAGAAAAGGAACCCAGCATTCCTGTGATAAACAAACCTGTCCCACAATCTTTTCCATAATTTCATCAAACTCTGTTTAAAAGCTGGCTGGGCTTAGGCTCCTTTGTTGCTCACTCCTGTTGAGATTTGCTGGAAGTGGGATGGATAATATTCCAGGTGAAGGCAGGCCACTGATTTATGGAATATATTCAAATGTCATTATAGATGTATCCCCTCTGATTAATTTCCTCCTTGTCTCTTCCCATCACTGACACTCGAGGTCTCCTTTTAGCTGTCCACAGCCCCAAACTGGGCTTTTCCTGATTTGATGCTGGTTTTTGGGAATGCAGTGGGGCAGAGTTATCCCAGTGGGAATTGCATTTATCCCGCTCTGAGCTGCTGTTACCACCCCAGCTGGTTATGCCTGTCAGTCTCCTGCATCCCAAAATCCGGATTTATGCATCAATTGGATGGGATGTTTTCATTCAGCATCATTCCCACATCCCCTCTGCAGCTGGAACACCATTCCAGTTCCACAGGAGCAGGCAGCCATCAGGGATTCCTGGGAGAACTGGGATTGGGTTGTTTTGTGCCTTGGGTACCGATTTTCCAGTCTTGCACAGGGATTGAATCCCAACCTTTTGGCACTTCCATGAAAACACCAGCTTGTCTTTCCAAGCCCCTGTATCCACGTGTTTGAGGAGTGATGGAATAGGCTCGTGTGACGTGTTTGTGCAGAGAAGTCACCACTTGGGCAGTCAATTAATTGGGATTTGCTTTCCTTTTGCTCTCCTTCCTCCATGTGGGTTCCACCCGTGTAATACCAGAACCCCTGGATTTATCCCTGCTGAACAATTCCCTTCATCCCAACCAACCACAGCCTCTCTTGGACCTCATTCCACTGGGAAAACCTCTCTTCTACTGCCACTTGGGAATTTCTCTTGTATTCTCAGCCTTGCTGACTTTTCTTTTTCCTGAAATTCATTCCAAGCATTTGCTGTAGGTTTCTGACCTGCTTTGGAATCATTCCCAGTAGTTTTGGGTAGCCACCTCCTCAGACAACTGGGGAATGTGTGTTTTGTTCTCTCTTTTCCTTGTTACACTTCTCCTTAACCTTGTTTTGAGCTCGTCAGGCGTTGGGAAAGGTCGGATAAACGTCCCCAGGAAAGGGATGAGAGGCTGGAGTTAAAACAGGAGGATGGATTTGTGCTCTGCCTTTGAGATCAGATCTGGAGTTACTTAATTAGTGTTTATTTACTGCCTCCTTGGGGTATTGCTTGGGTTTTACTTTTAAACTGGGATTTTACCATCTACACTTGCATCCAGAGGAATGTGAACCTTAGGAAATGACACGAGGAGATCCATAATGGATACAACAACGACTCACATTCCATTTCCAATTTTCACTGTTTTCAAATTAGGAGCTTGATTATTTTCATTAAACAGGTTTGATATCCCACTTCCTCTCTGCAAATTGAACATGGAATTACAGTTTCAGGTAGCAGGTTTTCCTGGGAATGCTGAGGGCTGGATTTGTCTTTATCAAATGTAAAGAGAAAAGATTTGGGGAAATTTACCCCGGAATTGATCACCGTCACCAGAAGTTTGTTGGGCTTTTATCCAGGTGTTTTAAGACAGAAGAGTCCTGCAGGTGAATTTTACCCCATCAGTGTCAGGGATGAGCAGGGGGCGAATGGAACCTGTCCAGTTTTAGCACACATTAGACATTTTCTCTGTGAATTTCCATAATGATGAAAATTCAGGAAGAGAACATTGCAACTCAGAATGCTGCAGCATCGTGAACTGCTGGAATCCTGGGATAAAAGTTTTCCAGTGCTGCCAAGAGCCACATGCTCTGCTCCACAATATTCCCAGTGGCTGGCTCCAGCAGAAACTTGGACTGTCTTTACAAAGTTTGTGTTTCCCAAATCTTTTTCCTCAGTGTTCTCAAGTTTTCATTTTAATATTGTTTCCTCTGTCAAAAACGTTTACCATTCATCCAAAATAGCGGGAGTAATTTAAAAAATACAATCTAGAGCTGGATTAAAGTGTTTGTTCTCATCTATTAATTAATCGAGAAGCTGAATCTCCCTTGAAATTGAATATTTTGAAAGCCAAAATGGCTCTGATAGCATTTCTGTAGCTGCCCATCACACTCAGCATTTGTTTCCTGGAGCTATGAGTGACAAGCAGCTTGTGTGGGGATTTTTACACAAAACCCACTGAATTTAAAGTTATGACACTCTGGTTTAGTGTAGTTTTATTAAAAATAACTGTTTATAAAAGGAGTAGTGATGGAATGCAGTGGATGAACTGCAAAGAAAAACAAGGATATGTCTCATCTTCATAAATCAGCTGCCATTAAAAATTGAATGATCTAATCAAATTTTTCTTGAGATATTAAAAACTGTTATTAATCACGTGGATATTTCTGGCTGGTGATGTCCTATGGAATACCATCATTTTCTGAACTGGGATTTCAGTGTCTCACCAGACACTTTTGGACAAATGTAGAATTCATTGCTGGGGATGACCTCAGGTCATTTTACAGTGTGCTTGTTAAGGCATTTTAGGGAATTCCTTTCCTGCTTTTAGAGTTACTGGGCTCCTTCACCAACTGGCTCTAGAAATTTTTTTTTTTTTTTTTTTACTCTCTTTGAATTCTTTTCCTTCTGTGTTACGCTTAAGACCATAAGGAAAGTACAAGGGTTTATTTTGCTCGACATCACTCTGGTAATGTTTCCTCCACCAATCATTTCACCATTTTGAAGTTTCCTGAGGGTCTTGCTGAATTTTTTCACTTAATGGTCCTCTAAATCAATACTGACCTCGGGTAGCTGGTTGTTCTCACACATTGCTCCCGGCTTGTTTGAGGCTCTAATTGTGGTTTTCAGCTGAAATCCTCTGTCCTTTTTTTCTCCGAGTGCTGGCCTCATCCAGCAGTTTCAGAGATGTTTTCTGGGGCCAAGCCAGTCACCTTTATTTCAGAATCCTTCTTTCACTCCTTGTTTAGGGCTTATTGATTGATAAAAAGGTGGCTGTGCCGAGTTCTCCGGCGGGTAAACGAGGCCCATGGAGTAATTATCACCTGGAGCGAGGGCAGAGGGGGAGATGCTTCCCAAGCAACTGCCTGGGCTGCTCCCAGGGGGATATTGCTGAGTAAAAGAAGAATTGGAGTCTGCCTTCCCTTACACCAACCAGACACATCCATACCTCCATGGGAGGGGTGGGAAAAGGCACTTGGAGCTCGTGGAGCTCCTCAGAGCAGCGGGATCAGTTGTGTTGGTGGTGTGGAGCTCTGTGTTGAGTGCTGACATTTGTACAGCTGCTCTTTGCCTCCCTTCTCCTCCTCTGGAGCCTGGCTTGGCATTTGCTCTTTTGTGGAATTCTTGTGGGCATGGTGGTGCTGGACACGAGTATCCTAAAAACTGTCAGTGGAACATCCTTCTCCAGTCCCTGGTGCTAAACGGTGTTGGTTGTGTGGCCAACAAGAAGAGACCCAGGGATTTGAGAGATCCTGGGTTTTTGTGGTTAAATATCTGAACTGGATAACTGCAGTAGGAAGAGAAAATTGTATTTTGGGATTCCAGAGCCCACCTGATGGATGAGGTGCACTAAGACTTGGGCTGTTCATGTGCAGATGTGAGCACAGGTGGAGTTTGACACAACACTTTTCCTTCTCTGCTTGTCCTGCAAAATTTTGCCAAACTCTACTAATCCTGGTGGGTTTTTTTAATTTAAAGTTGTCATGGAATGGAGAAACCACAAAGCTGAGTAAAGCTTCTCTGAAACTGAAGCTGAGCAAGTTGGTTCTGGATAAAAAGCAGATCTTTCCCTTCTCTCCCTCCTTTCCTCCCGTGACGTCTGTAAGATGCCAGAACAGATTGCAATGATTAGTTCATGGCAACAAGAAGAAATTGGAAGATAATTTATAATAAATTCCAAGATATTTCTTGCTGCCACCAGGATTAGTGGTCAGTTCTAATGGTAGGATCCATATAGCAGCTATAGTAATAAATTCCGCACGGTAATTCTGCATTTATGCAAACAGAAACAGAACAGAAACAGAAACAATCTGAACTAAAAAATAAAAATCTGGATCTTCATTTAAATTGCATTTTAATGCAGCATCTTTCCTGCTGGATGCTCATGGAAGGAGCAGTCTGTAAGTTCTTGGAGTAGAAATGGAATTGTTCTGTCATTGTCAGCCTCTCCTCATGGGTGTAGATGATGGTGGTGAGGCCCTGAAGAGCATCACCAATTGGGACATTCATGGCAAAGAGCTTTGCCTAATTAGAATCATGGAATCATGGCATGGTTTGGGATGGAAGGGACCTTAAATCCCATCCAGTGCCACCCCTGCCATGGCAGGGACACCTTCCCCTGTCCCAGGCTGCTCCAAGCCCCAATGTCCAGCCTGGCCTTGGGCACTGCCAGGGATCCAGGGGCAGCCACGGCTGCTCTGGGCAGTTTCTTGCATTTCTTGTCTTTATTTTCCTATTTAAATTTCCCTTTTGCAGATATTTAGGATCTTGAGAAGAGTTTCCTAAGCTGCAAAATGCCACCAAAAATTTCCATCAGGTTTTGTTTTTAGCACAGAGCAGAAACCTCCCAAACTTCTCCGACGCTTCCAGAAATAATCAACTTCTGAACTCCGTGACAAATAGGGTTTGTGTATCAATTTAACTGTGGCAACGTCTGAGTGGCTTCAAATTTAGAGGGATGGCAAACACATTGGACACAGTGCAACATCACTGGGACTCATTAGCATAGTGGGGCCACAGCCAACAATGTGCTCCTCAGCCCAGCAGATGTGCAGCAATACCTTCAGGACAGGGAAAAATCACCCCAGATAAGAGAAAAGTGTGAAAAACTCACCATATTAATAATGTTAAACCCAGTTTTGGAGCATTTTGCGGAGCTGTGTGTTTGTGTGGAACGGGGTCACCCAGGAGCCAGGCAGGATTTGGGGCTGGAGGTCTGGGAGAGGAGCTGGGTGTGGGTTGGTCGTGGTGCCACGGCCACCTCGTGGGGATGGTGTTTTGGGTCACTGCTGGAGATTTCTTTGGTAATTCCCACCTCAATGTGATTCCAGTCGGGAAGTTTCTCTGGCTGGTGTGGATGGGGAGTCGCTGGCGGAGGCGGGAGGGTGGGAATGGGTGGGAATGTCGGACCTGCAGTGTCCAACGTACAGCCAGGTGTGAGCTGGTCCATCCTGATAAATCCTCTCTTGCAGACTCCTGCTGAACAGGCCAAAGCCAGGCTACAGCTGGTCCTGGAGGCAGCTGGTGAGTAAATGATAATCTTCAAAAATTTACTTTGTTTTTGTGGTATCAGGTGGGATTTTATCTGTTTGTGTTTGGCAGATGCTGATCCTGTTCTCCGTAGCTCACTTAAATTTCAGGTGAAGATTAAATTGGTTTGCATCATCATTGGCACTTAGTAAAGGCTTTTAAGGAAATAAAAACAAGTCCTTTTTTTACACTAAAACCTCATGTTTATCCTCTGGCTCCTGCTGCTACTGAGACTTTATCCTGTGCTCTCAAAAATGTGGTTTTGTTTATTTTTTGCACTTTTCTTTATTTTTTAGCATTGTTCTAAATCAGTACAAGTATTTTTTTTTAATTATGTTTCCCCTTTTGGAAACCCTGTCTTTTGAGGAATCTCCTGACATTGCTGATGTATGTTTTTTTCCAAAATCCTTACAGCCTTTTGCATTGTCTCTCTTCCAATACATTCCTTGTTCTCCAGAACTTTTAATAAATCTTTGAAGCATGTAATTATGAAATGGATGTGACAGCCCTGACCTCAAAAGCACAATTTGTGTATTCTGCTGCCATCGATCACATCTCATTTTTTAATTTCACACCTGGGAAATGTACAAAAGATAACTGGGGGTTGTATATCATCATGACCTGGGCTCCAAAATTTTCCAAAGCTTATCAAAGGTCTGTGACATTGTTAAATTTAAATATTCACCATTGAGGGTTGGATCTTAGATTGAAGCTGCAAGTTTTTCATAAGGAACAGAAGAGATTTAATCTCTTTGTGTCTCTTACCATCCAAAATACAGAATTAAGTTCCTTCCTGCCATCATTTAAGTCTTGGTCATCCCAGGCATTTATGAGATCATCCCTCACCTTCTTCCCCAAGTCCCTCATTCAGTCAATTACATTTAATTTTTACTAAATTGCTGTGAGAAGAGGTTGGAAATGTTGATAATGCTGTTTCAATATATTTTTTGTCTGTTTGCTCATTGCAAAATCGGCACTTTATTCACTTTTTAATCTTAAAACCTAAAAATAAATTTATGCTGAGCCATTACCCAGCAGCTTTTTGAGGAGTTCAGGATCCACAGATTTATTGCTGTTGTGGTGATGTCCTATTTGAAAATAATTTAAATTAACTTTATACTTCAGTAGTGGTGAGTGAAGCTGTTGTTTGTGTGCACAGGGCTCTGTACAGGCTCCATCCCAAACTCGGGAATGAACTCATGGAATAGCTGGCTGTACACACGATAGGAATTGCTCCAGTCCCACAAAGTGGGAATAACAGCTGTGCTTTGTTCCCAGTGGATTATCCGTGGATCTGGTGGTTGGAGATGCTGCTCCTCCATGGTTTGGAGAAACAAACAGGGGCTCCAAATCACCTGCAAGCATTGGAGGGACATTTGGGACAGTCCCTTCCTGGTTCATCCCTGCTGACATCATGGAATTATGGAATGGTTTGGGATGGAAGGGACCTTAAAGCCCCTCCAGTGCCACCCCTGCCATGGCAGGGACACCTCCCACTGTCCCAGGCTGCTCCCAGCCCCAATGTCCAGCCTGGCCTTGGGCACTGCCAGGGATCCAGGGGCAGCCACAGCTGCTCTTGAATTTCATGTCTTTATTTCCCTATCTATATTGCCCTTGTGGAGATATTTAGGATCTCGAGAAAATCTGCTTTTAGAATTTAACCTAGATATTATTTTAGGAAATAGCAGCTGCTTTCTCTGGAAGGCAGAAATCAGCAAGTAGTAAAACAGGCTCTTATTTTTGAGATTTTTTTTTTCCTGGTGTATTTTGAGATTGGAATTGTGACTCTGGTCTCTCATTACGAAAGCAGGTAAAATAAAAATATTCACGTGTGTCTGTGAGGGAGAAGGGGCAATACGGTCATTTTTATATTCAGGTAGTACAGTGCTGACAGAAAGGTTTTTCTCCAAGTCCTGCATTCATGCTGACTTTGTTAAATAATTTTTTTTTCTTTATAAGTGTAGATTAATGTCAGTATTTTTGTTCTCATTAAGCAGGGCAATACTGGGAGGTACTGAAACAGTTTAATTCTCGAGACAACTGATTTTTGATTTGTAAAACCCATCATCCCTCAGATGTTGTTAGTCCCAGCTATAAATTCATATTTGCACAATTTATTGAATTAGACTTCTTAATATTGAGGTGCCAGGGAGCCTTTTTAGGCTCCTCTGACAACCTCCCACAAGTCGCCGTGCCCGAGCAGATGTTAAGCAGGCAATAGTTGAATGTTAATTTGGGGAGGGTGGGATGTTTAAGCCCATCTGAAGTATGTTCCATGTGGGCCTTCCAGACTGAGCTACAATGCTTTGTCTCTTGGGAGAATTTCCAAGCTAAACCTCTTTCTTTTTGTCGCTCTATATGGACTCTCTCAAGTCAGTATAAAGCAGATCATCCCTGGGCTAAAGCTCTCCAGCTTTTGTTAGCGGGCTCTGTAGGGCTGTAATTAGGCCTCCTGGCAGGCCTTGCCGGCCAGTTAATGGTCATATGGAGTTTTTCTGAGGCAGACTGGCTTTGTGTAAATCCTTGCTCGGGATCTCCTTCTGGGTCACTTCCTACCAGGCCGGGGCTTTGTGCCCTGCCCCACGGGCGGACGGGGAGCAGCGTCCCCTGACCAGCGCCGGCTCCGGGAGCGCCGCACAATCCACCCGGATAATCCCCAGTGTAAACAGAGGATTTAGCTCAGCTTCTGTCACTTACAGTTGCCAAACCACTTGGGTGTCTGTGATTTCTTTCCCAGACTTCATTACCGAGGGACGGAGAAGATCGGAGCCGGGGGTTTGTGTTAAACGTGGCTCCCGGCGCTGATTTTAGGGAAAAGTTTGCGCTGCTTCGAATCCTAAATCCCAAGCTTAGAGCAAACCTCGAAACCTGAAAGCTGCTTAATACGTGCTGTAAATGATATGGCACCTGTGCTTTCTCATAAAGATTAAAATATGGATGAATATTCCCAAAATGTCAATAAATTCCTATGAAATAGCACACGGGCGTTTCAAACTGTCGATATTGCTGCCTCCTCCAAAGGCCTCAGAGCTTTTCCATGGTGCTAAGCAGAAATTTCTTACTCTCCATATAAAGACGATGACAAAAGGCAATTGATCTGGATTTTCAAAGGTCTAGAGTTGAAATAAGTGACTGATCTATTTTTGGGATCTGCATTTCAATCTCTGGCTGAAAGAGCAGTCAAGAATAGGGAGTTTTGTGCAAAGAACTCGCCGGAGTTTATTTAAGGGAAACTTCGGGACCAAGGCACTAAATGTGAGGTGATGAAAATGGGGGAATACAAATCCCAAGCATTTAACATTTATCA
Organism: Daphoenositta chrysoptera; assembly: GCA_013397915.1. NCBI lineage: Eukaryota > Metazoa > Chordata > Aves > Passeriformes > Daphoenositta > Daphoenositta chrysoptera. The sequence continues at coordinate 41,166 of VZRO01007395.1, forward strand.
GATCCAATTCTGGATATTGGATATTTAACTCATTATCTTTGAATTATGCTATCAGATCGCTGCCTTTAATTTTGTACCGTGCATCTTTATTCAGTTTACATATTCCTCAAAGAGAAAATCATGGAGTCCAGTGAGTACTTTGGCCTTAACTGTGGTAAATGCAAATGTTGTATAATTCTGACTGCTTTTTTCTTAAATCTACCCTTTCTACCACAAGTTATTGAGGAGAAAAAGCCTGATTTGCACTCTGTGCCTGATAAATATAGTCAAATATTCTCTGCTTTTGGGTATCAAAATGGCTCATAACAGATGTGGCTGAAAGGACCACATACGTAGACTGTATGATTTTAGTCTGGTGGAACTAATAGGATCACTTGCTACTTTATAGATTCTTGCTTTTCTTTTACTTTAATAAAAACTGTTTAGTTAAATAGGTTGGCCTCTATTTTGCTCTTTTCTAGCTATGCAAAGCAGTCGGGCGGGCAGGTGGCAACAAGTATGAAAAATTTCCTTTTATTGGGGCGTCTTTTCAACTGCCAAATTTATCAAATGTTTATGGATTTCTCGTTTTGATGATGGTTTTCTTTCAGTTTTCTTATTTGTGTTCTTTCTACTGAAAGCTTGCTGGCTTTAATTTGAATTTCTAATTATGCAATGAATTTTAGAAGGCTGGATAACATGTGTTGTTATATACACACAAAGGATGAAATAATACTTAAAATATTTTACTTGTTCTTTGGAAATTTAAAATAGGCTTTAAAAATAATTCTTGTCCCAGAAATTACAAGAATTTGAAATTTTAGCAACCCTAAAAGTTCTGAATATTGAAAAAGAGATTAATTTAGTTGCTATGTGGGTTTGATAAGATATAAAATTCTAATTTTTATAAATTTCAAATAGTTCCTTTGAATAGTGGCAATTGACACTTTGGATAATTGAATTTTACTTCTATTTCTATAAAAACCTCAATTTGGAGAGCAAAGGTGTCTTCCTTGAATCACCTTTTCTCTCTCTGACAAACGTGGATGGAGCTGCTAAAAAGGGTTTTGAAGGTGTTTTGTGGAGCATTTCCTGAACCCCCAGCTAAGGAAAGGAATTTTGATCGTAGTGAGTCTTCACCAGTCTGGGAAGTTTGTTTCTGTTCCCTGTGTCAAGGGAAAATAAACTGGAATTACACTTGGGAAGGGCCTTGACTGTGATGGCTCAAACATCATCTTTGTATGTGCTGCTCTAGGGCTGTCTGAGATTCCAGAATCCCGGAGTGGTTTGGGATGGAAGGGCCTTAAATCCCACCCAATGCCACCCCAGCCATGGCAGGGACCCCTCCCACTGTCCCAGGCTGCTCCAGCCCCAGTGTCCAGCCTGGCCTTGGGCACTGCCAGGGATCCAGGGGCAGCCACAGCTGCTCTGGGCACCCTGTGCCAGGGCCTGCCCACCCTCACAGGGAACAATTCCTTCCCAAAATCCCATCCAGCCCTGCCCTCTGGCAGTGGAAGCCATTCCCTGGGTCCTGTCCCTCCATCCCTTGTCCCCAGTCCCTCTCCAGCTCTCCTGGAGCCCCTTCAGGCCCTGCAAGGGGCTCTGAGCTCTCCCTGGAGCCTTCCCTTCTCCTATAACCGTAGGGGAGGTTTATCCTCTTCTTGAAAACCAGCTAATTTAGGAAATCCAGCTAATTATGGAGTTAATGAACCCAGTTTTTAGGTCAGCTGCTGATTCCTACTCAGCAGATTTTGGTGTCAAAACCCATTTCGGTGACAGCATCAGCAGAAAGAACACTTGAGAAAACTCTGAGTGATAGAAGAATTAAACAATTAATTTTAAAATCAAGAAGATGTACATTAGAAGAAGTAGCTATTTCTTATATTACCTGTTTTATGAGAATTTCAGGTGTTTTAAGACTGAATTTCAGAAAATTCAGGAAGTATTTGAGCTCACCTGGGTGTTCCACACCAATGAGCTTCATAGCTGAGCTGGACAGAGACACCTTTCTTCAGACATTACTTGATCTCTTGGCAAAGCTTCATAATCTCATTAGAGTTCTAAAAAAAATAAGAATTTCTGCACACAAAGTGACAACTGTAGAAGAAAGAGTCATTACTCCAATTAATTGCTTTTTTAACATATTAACGATGTTGTCTTTACAAAATACGCGATTTCTGAAGTACAGCTGGTTTGTGTTGTTGGTGAGCAAAGTAAATACTTGGATACTAGTAATTATTAAATCATTAGTTAAATTAATTTCCATGGTTGCTGAAAAAATACAGGATTTTAATTGAATGTAGGTAGAGAATAAAATGTGTTTGAAACAAAATAATTCACTTTTGCAATGTATAATATCATTCTGTTGGTGTCTAAAAGCTGTTCACTTCAGGGACCTCTTTTAGGTTCTAACAAGAGACTAAAAAAAATTGCTTTGAAACATTTTTGCAGAATATTTATTTGTTTTTAGAGTAAGAAGCCAATGAGAAGTTGTAGGCATGCCATAATATAAACCAGAGCCTATATGTAGAATTTGGAGTAACTTTATTAATTAATGAACATTTATTGCCTTCAGAAATCACTCTAAAGCTTTTAGAATTTTTATTTTTTTATTAGATTTTTATCCGAGGCCTTTTTATTTTGTGGCACCAAAAGTATCTCAGGCTTACATGGTGCCTAATGGCTTTCAGTAATATTGCAGCATATGGGATCCAGGATTTTGATGCAAATCTCTGTGCTAATTATGTGCAGATGAATCTTTCAGGCCTGCTATTGATCTGCAGTCAAAGACAATTTTTCAGTTAGCTTAAGTTTTATATCAATTCATATTTAGCAACTTTGCTGTAATTTAATTATCCGCTGGTTTGGCTGTGGAAACCATATGTGGTCGTGGGGCTCGTTTGTTTTCTGCAGGTCTTTTGGGAAATGTTATTTCTTAATATTGGTGGGGAAATATTTATTTCTCATGTTTTACCTGGTCTGTCACAGCCTCCTCTCTGTCCAGCTGCCCTCTGTGGGCTCTGGTCATCCGAGCATTCCCAGGAATGGCTGTCCAGGAGCTTTTTGTCCAGCAGTTTCACTTGTACATCTTTGGATGTTTAGATTTTCTACAAGTGAAGGTGGAGAGTGTTTTTATCCATGGATATAAATTCCAGTGGTAGATTTCATAGCCTGAATGCCCAAAAAAAGGCTTCAGATTGCCCCATCTGCTCTGGCTGATGGGCTCACGTTGGTGTTCCAGTGTTGGGGACCTCTCTGATTCCCACACGGGAGGTGTGGTGGAATCATCTTGCTGAAAGGAACCTATGATTAGATTAGATTAAATTAATTATGGTTCCCTGTGAGGGTAGGGATTGGTGCAGGGTGCCCAGAGCAGCTGTGGCTGCCCCTGGATCCCTGGCAGTGCCCAAGGCCAGGCTGGACATTGGGGCTGGGAGCAGCCTGGGACAGGGGAAGTGTCCCTGCCATGGCAGGGGTGGCACTGGGTGGGATTTAAGGTCCTTCCAACCCAAACCATTTCATCATTTTCTTAAAATATTTCCCAGGAAGTAGAAATAAAGCCCTGCTGGGTTTTGCTTGTCCCATCCCTCCGTTCAGGAAAACCTGGGACGCTGCACACGGCTCCGAGTTCAGCAGTCATCCAGCACCTTGTTCTGTGCCTGCACCACCATCCTGTAACTCACATATATTAATTTTTTCAAGGATAGTATTTAATATGGGTAATAACCCCCTTGTTTTAGTTATTGAAAGCCCATTTATCACAACTTTATTAAACATGGAGAACTAAGTGTGCCATTTTCGCCAAGTGCTTTCGCTCGCTCGTGTTCTCTTTGTTGCCCCAAATGAATGAAATTAGAACAAACAATCTCCGAGTCATTTGTAATCAAGCGCTGATTAATGGACTTTGGTTTCACAGCCATTATTCATTCAAGAACACCTGATATCTTTCCCATAAACAAATCGTGTTTGTCCAAATTAAGAAATTAAATGAAGCATTTGATGAGTTTATGATTGACCCTTCCAACTCGGAGCCCATTAGTCAACGTCGTTATCATGCAAAACTGCCTGACTAATGTGCTGGCTGAATGTGCTGTGTGGATTTATTATGATTTCTGATTAATGCCTGCTGCAAGCCAAACCACGGGATTGTAATAATTCCTTGATTTTCATTTGAGCAGTCGCTGAAGATTTTCATCTGTGATGAAATGCATTCGTGTCCCATTAGATTTAGAGATGATTATGAGGTGTCGGCCGAATAAATCTTAGCGTGAGCAGAGGGTGCTTTGCAAGGACTTTTTCAGTTGTGGTGGGCTTTTTATAGGGCTGCTGCCTGTCATTAACAGGGATTTTTGGGTGGTTTATGGGAGTTCTCCTACTTAGGCTTTTGCAAATGTGGGGGGTCATAGAGGTTGACAGAAACAAGATCCCCACCATATTTTTATAAGTGCAACATTTTTCCTCATATCTACGAGACTAATAAGAAAATTATCTTTTATTTTCTTTTCATTTTTACACACCTTTGTCCTATGAATATTTAATATCTGTATTTTTAAAAGGATTTTCCTGAGGATGTTCGGTAACTTTAGTAACTTGGAAAGGATTTTATACTATGTTTTCTGCTCGAAAAAACTGCTCTTGAAAAGCAGCTGTAAAACTTCTGTAATAGTAAGTCTTAACACTCCTCCAAGTGTGAAGCAACGCAAGTTCACACTGAATTAAATCTGCCTCAGATGATTTGAGCCCTGTTGCCACCAGCCCATTAAAGAATTGCTCCATGGTCCATTGGAAAGGGCAGAACGGCATCATTAGCAAAAGGCAACAGCAATGAAAACTTGTGTCCTTTGCCATAGCACTCGTATTGATCACCCCAGCAAGGAAAAAAGAAGTGTTTCAAAATACAGCTTATGTGAAAAATCAAATTAGGTGCCTTTATAGCAGATCCTCCCTTTAATTCTGGTTCTATTTCTCTTCTCTGTGGCTGCAGTGTGATTTATTATTGAAGATTTCTGAGCTGCTTTGTTTAAGCCGTCGTGTGTCCCCTTATGTTCTTAAAATACCCACTAGAACTATTTAATCCCAGTACTTTCTTAAAGGTTTTGAGCATTTTGTGCTGCTGATCTCAAGCCTTTGGAGAGTTTTCTCTGAGAAATGTGAGTGATTTTATAGTGATGAGCCTCTTTGAGCGAGAGGAAATTGTGATTCCATTGGGCAGGGCTGGGAGCAGCCTGGGACAGTGGAAGGTGTCCCTGCCCCTGGAGGGGAGTGGGACTGGATGGGCTTTAAGGTCCCTTCCCACCCAGCCGTTCTGGGATTCTCACTCGCTGCAGCTCTGGGTTTGCCTCCTGTATATTCTTAACTTGCAGTAGCACTGGATTTGTTTCAGGATTTCCTGCTTTGAATTGTGGGTAAAGCTAAGGGGGAAAGGAAATAAGCTGTGGGAGGGTGCATGGAATTCCAGGCTGGTGTGGGTTGGAAGGACCTTCAAGCTCATCTCATTCCACCCCCTCCAAGGGCAGGGACACCTTCCATGGACCAGGCTGCTCCTTGGACCCTTCCAGGGCTGGGGAGCCGCAGCTTCTCTGGGCAGCCTGTGCCAGCCTGGTTAGAAATACGTTATTTTTAATGCGTCTTAATATTACCTTTTGGCCTGCACCATTCCCAGGTTTCCCTGCAGTACGGGCTGACTTTTAAAAGCTCACTTTGCACCCTTATTCCCAGGGTTTCTGTGGTGCAGCCCCCCTGCCTGTGCCCTTTGCCAGCGTGGCTGTCCCCGTTGGGCCCCGCATGGCTGCGCCTCCTCTGGGCCTTTCAGCTGGCCATTATTGACATTTTATTCAAGGTTATAACCATTATTGACATTTTATTCCGAGGCTCAGCCTCCTGATAAACCAGGCCGTGCTCCCCAGCAGACGAATGTCCATATTCAGCTGGTGGGGGTGATTATGTGGGGCTGCCACCAAAGACACCCTAAAGCACCCTATTAGCGGGGCCTGAGCCTCGGAATAAAGGCCTCAATTACAGAGCACTCCCCAGCCCTGACGAGGCACTCCCGTGACATTAATGGTGTCTTTATAACCTTTTTAACTTCTGCTGGCTCTGACAGAGCTCCACAATCACGGCCATGGCTTTGCCCTTGGCAAGCAAAACCTCATTTGGAGAGGATAATAAGTATTTACTATTTAGATGGCTGGCAATAAAATTTCTCTGAATGAGATTTTACTGAGAAAATGCAAACTGATTCAATTACTTCCTTTAATGGACTGCGGAGACCTGTAATAACAGTTTGTGGAAGCTGCAAGTCTGATGTTTAGCTTCTTTCTTTCTTTTTTTTTCTGGTTGTTTTTTTGGTGTGAAAATACAAACTGATTCTTTTTCCAGAATTATATCATGGGATTGTGTAATGAATTTATATCACAGAATCATTAAACTTGAAAAAATCCTCCAAAATCATCAAGCCCAAACCCCTTAACCCAGCATTGCCACCATTTTCACTGGAAAACTTAATCCAACTTTTCCCTGCACATCCCATGATATTTTTCTCATCTTAAAAATGGATAAAAATCTCAAATGTTGACAGTGTTATAGTGGCAAAGAGTGTTGGGAATCCCTAAGTATTCTTACAGAGAATCCGTATCATCTGGCCCTAGGATTATGTGTAGAAACGTGTGGAATGGGGTGTCAGTTATGTCTTAAAAACAGATATTTCTTGGAAATCCATGGAACATCCACTCCCTCTCAAAGCATTGTGGAACACAGCTGGTTTAATAGCTGGGTGTGTGCCCAGGGATTTCCCAGGTGATGTGGAGTATTTATGGGATTTAGGAAAAAGTCCCTTTAAGGACATGTATAAGAAACAGTTACTGAAAGTTTTTGGGTTTCTTGTATTTCTAAACAAATAAGCAGCTTGTGAAACTGATGTGCAAACATTTATGTATTCTCTATTATATCCTAAAACAAACTGTATATTAAATAAGTAAAATCATCCTGATCCCTGTTTTAAAGAGTACTTCATTTTATGTCTGGATCCAAGATGGATCTACAGGAGAACCAATTACTAATTTTGGAAATCCCAAAATGTGTCTCTTTACCAGACCACCAGTTCCATTATTTTCATTCATTCAGAGAATTCCATGTTGTTGCAGGGATAAAATTAATTTAAATGGGAGCCTTATTATCATGTTTGATATAAAATATTTCTGTACATGTGTATCTCCCGCTCTACCAATTTACACCAATTTTCCCCTTTTATCCCCTGGCATTGATGTGGATTTTTGTCTTTTCTTCTGGAGTTTTTAATAATTTCAGGAAATCTGTGTTTGTGGCATTAGGGAGTGCCAGGGACACCACCAAACTTCGTTAGTGCAGCTCTGGAAGAAGACACAGGATAATATTTCCTTCCCTTTTTAACCATCAGTCACTGTACAGAGCCGCTGCGCCGACAAATTCATAACCTCCTCTGTATTTGATTTAAAAAAAATAAACCCAACCAACTTTTGCTTTCCCCAGTTCAATAACTCCCTAGAAATGTGCTTTTATACAGTGTAGCTCATACAATCCTGCACGGGTTTATAAATTGAAATCCCACTTTTTTCGGACGTTCCCTCCTGGATGACTGATGGCTGTGTGTATTTGCCATAAAATTTTAATTATGACAGAGTTATGAATCACTGCTCCCGCTGGTTAAAGTGTTAAAAAATGATGGGTTTGTTGTTTATTAAACCTGGGAGGGTGGAAGAAGAAAATGGAAAAGGCTTTGAGTTGTGTGGGCTGGATCCCGAGCTCGGATGTTTCCTCAGGAGCAGCCCTGGGGCTGATTTGGGATGTGCCCTTCCCTCCCCGGGCGCTGCTCCTGCCCAGGGTGACAAATGCCATTAATTTTATTGCTTTGACCATCCCTGGGTGTCCTGGGCAGGGGTTTATGATCATCTCATCCCCCGGGATCTGTCACTGCAGGAATCACAGAGCAGCCCTGCTCCTTCCCCTTGTGAGCACAGGACACGGGAATAAAACCAAGGAGTTCACAGAGGAACACCAAATATTTTAAAAATATTAACTAGAGTTGTGCAGAACTTTTAATGTAACGTTGTTTTTATTAAGAGTGTCTGATTTTGGTAACAATATCAGTGTGTTCAAACACAAATCCCCTTAGAACATCACAATGCTCGATATTTCCCAATTTTTTTCCCAATTTTCAGGCAGCAAACGTGTGCAGCAGCACCTGATGTATTTGGCACGTGAGGGGTTGCTTTAAATGACCCCACTCCGAATTTTTCTGCCTTGAAAAGAGCTTTATTTGGCTTCCCCTTTGGCCTGGCTGGCAGGGCAGGGCTCTCCAGGCAGACAGAGGAACAGCTTGGAGTGGTTGCAGGGCTTTAATCCCTGGGGAAGGATCCAGGCTCGGCTTTTCAGGGATGCGCTCACACCAGGGTGATGCCATTTGGGCATTAGCAGGGAGGACACCTGAGGGAATTCGGGATGAATGAGGAGAGCTGCGGCAGCGGGGGCCTATTAGCACTGCCCACTCCTGCCCCAGACTGCGACGGGGCTAAATGGGTTTTAAAGGACAGAGTTGGGGGATTATAAGTCCTTTATGGTTTGATCCATGTGGAATTGGTCCTGGTAATAAGGAACATCACTGTGGCACTGTAAACTAAGGGGAAAAAATTCCAAAATTTAAAATACTTGTCATTTATATTACAATTTCAGGAGTAGCATCTCATTTTTCTTTCTCATGGACATGAAATGTTGTTTGACAGTATAGTCTATATGCAATTATTCATATTTAAATGTTTCAGTCACCAGCCAATGGAAAGAAACTTTTTACTTTCCAACAACATAAATAATTCTTGGAGGTTGGACCGGATGGCCTTGAAGGTCTTTTCCAACCTTAATGATTCTATTAGTTTATTTTTAGTAAATTAAGTTCAAAATCAAAACCTAGCTTCATTATTCATTTCAATTTATTTAATATTTTTTATTAATATTTATTTTAATACTTTTTATTTTGTTAGTCTCAGTGAAAATAATGGATGTGTGTGTTCATAATATTTTTTTAATTGGTTTATCTGGTAACAAAGTATTGAATGTTACTGTAACAAAGGAAAATACCAAAACAAAAAATACTAAATATTAAATACTTCAAAAAATTCAGTTTGTTGCTGTCAGGAATCACTGGTACTTTTAGGAAATCCAGCATAAAGCTGGGGTAAGGTTAAAACCATTAACCCTGCTCGCCTCGCTCCGAGCTCGGAATTTTCCATTGGAAGGGAGGATTGGGGATCAATACGAAGATCTGTTGATAATGTTATATTAATTAGAGTAATCAAACGCGTGCTCGGAGCATGGCAGCTGCCAGGGCGAGGGAGCAGAGCAGAGCTCCCTGTGCTGTCCGGGGCCCTGGCGTGGGACAATTCCCAGCCGGAGCCTCGCTCTGCCTTCCATGGGCTCCGCTCCGGGGGCAGCGGGGCCTCCCCAGAGCTGCTGCTCAGCGATTCCCCCCAGCAGTGATGTAATTAAAGACTCAGCCGGTGTTCGCGGGGCTGCCCGGGCATTGATCGTCCCGGAGATGAGAGGGGATCGATGGGGAGGCGGGAGAGGGCCCTGGAGAGCGGGAGGCGCGCTCGGAACGCGGCCGCGGGACACGGGCGGGGTGCGGGCCTGGACCGGGGCTGACCCGTGCCCAGCACAGCCCCTCGGCCACTGCGTTGTTACCTGGGCTTGCCACCTGGGCTCCGACCAGCCCGGCCTGGCTGGTATCGATCGGGGCTCTTCAAAGCGGTGGAAATCCAGCACTGGCAGAAAATGCGGATTAAAGCAGTTAAATGGATTTTTCGGAGGTTGTTATTGCTCTGCTTGCAACATTTGTACAAATTTTAAAATTATTCTGTTAATATTATTTCAAAAAGTGTTATGATGAAAGTTACCTGAAAAAAGGGATGCTTTTAAAAAATGTATGTTACAGAATGGTTTGGGTTGGTTGGGACCTTAGAGACCATCCAGTGCCACCCCCTGCCACCTCCTGACGGATGCCCCATCCCTGGCAGTGCCCAAGGCCAGGCTGGACAGGGCTTGGAGCAGCCTGGGACAGTGGGAGGTGTCCCTGCCATGGCAGGGGTGACACTGGAGGGGCTTTAAGGTCCCTCCCAACACAAACCATTCCATGGTTCTGTGCTTGGCCGACTGAGCAGTGCAATTAAAAATGTGATTAACAAAATCATTAGATCTTCATTATATAGCACAAATTCCTTATAAAGGATACCCAGACATCCTCTGGGTGCACGTACAAGTTCAGAACCAAGTTCTTTGTGATGGATGAAGGACAATGGGCCTCAACTGGTGCTCTGCTCCCAGTTCCACAAGGTTTTGTGCATTCCCTTTCTTCATGGTTAAAACCATTAAACACCCAATGAGATTTTAATATTTCAAATTATTTCTATTTTCTAAGAATGAGAGAAATGCCCTTGTGAAGTACTTCGCAGAGCTCTCCCATCCAAAGTTAAAGCTGGCTGGAAATGAAACCTGGTTGGGGGAAGTTTATGGAACTTGGGGTGTTGAATAAGGCTGCTTATTTATTACTTTGCTACAGCTTTATACAAATATATAGATGCACATGTGTCTGAGGGAAAATTATGCTGTCCAGACTTACGAGAGCCAGTTGGAATCTCTCAAGGTTGCAGATGAGCAGTGGAAATGCATGTGTATATTATCAGCTCCGTGCCCTTGGCGGTGACTTCCTCACTGATGACAAATCTTTCTTCACTCTTCTCCTGGAAATCAGTGCTTTGGTGGTTTTCTGTCTTGGATTTGTCTGTTTTCCCATTTGCTCTAATGGGCTCTACTCGAACTTTTGAAAACAAGCATTTATTTGAAATACATTAAGAAACACAGTACTTCAGAAAAATGTTTGATACCCCAAATTCCTTCCTGAATTATTGAAGCGCCGCTGCAGCAAACTGTTTACTCGGGGATGTTCAGCCTGGTGTGTAGTAGGGGTGTAGTTTTCTTTTAATGCAGTTATTGAATTCCAACCCACAGAGCCTCTGGCGGGGTTCCAGGAGCGCTCTGCTGCGCGGAGCGAAGATAAATTGTTTGTTTTCAGCAGCATTTCTTCATCTTCATCGCTTAATCTGCAATGAAATTTTACAGCCAGCTGCTGAATATTTAAGCAATATATTTACCTCTTTTATCCTGGGGGAGTATTTAATAATGCTGAGTACAGTAAATGATTATAGGAGCTCAGGATGGGCTGAGAACGTGGAGTTTCCCGTGCCTTTCTCGGGGGGGATGAGCTCGGCGCTCTCGGCGGCGTTCCCAAGGCTGCCGGGGTGGAATTGAGTGTGTGTTGGCACGGGCCGTAAGTCCTCCCCACAAATCTTCCCGTGACACACACTCCCCCTTTTGGTGCCAGATGTCAGGTTCCTCTGGCTGCCTGTCTCATGATTCCGCAGTTCCCGCACGGTAAATCCCAGGAGCTCGCCGCGCCTCGACCCCCAAGTTTTCCACCTCGTCCTTCCCTGATTTTCCAGGGCCCCGTTCAACATCTTTGTGAGTTAACACCCCGTGGTGCTAATATTCTAATTCTTTAACCATGTCTTGGTGTTTATGACTTAGAGGTTTTATAAAAATAACTTTTAAAAAGTTCTTTTTTGATCTTTTTCGTTTTCCGTTGCTTCACAAAGGTTTTTTCATTAACGTTATGGTCAGAGTGGGGAATGATTATGAGTAAGGTGAGCAAAGTTCCTTCTTTCTGCAAGAAATCCTCTAAAACGCTTCCTGATTCTTGCACCATTATTTGAATATTAATTATGCACCCTTCTTGATTAAGTATGCTCCAACAGGAGCCACTTACACAGCTTTATCCCTTATGTTTTCACTCCTGATGTTTTTATTCGGTTGGAAAACAGGAGCTGAAAATTCCCGGAGCCCTCCCGAGGTGCTGGGGGCTGCTTTGGCTTCTCTCAGAGTTGTTCCCTGTAATCAGCCGTGCGTGCTCCGTGCTTTATTGCTTCCTTTCCGTAGCCACATGAGTTGTCATCTACTTGATTTTCACTTAACGTGGCGATTCCTGACGTTGGGAAATTGGCAGATGAAAGAAGGGCTCGTTTGGAATCGAAGTTTTGGGAGTGAATTTTTCAAGTTTGCTGACAAGCTGTCAGGCTGAATTCTGCCCTTACCCCAGGAAGAAAAGCTGACTGTCATTCCCAATCTACAGCCTGCAATGACAATTGTATTTGAGGCACAGTGCCGTGTTTTTCCCCAGAAATCATTTAAGTAATTTTTCTTAGTGGTTATATTTTAAGCAAGTAGGTGTTTTTTGAATTAAAATGATTTATTTGTGGAATTAAAAGGAGGAGCTGTTAGGTTTTCACGTGAAGGTACGTGGGTAGTACAACATCAAGGTGATTTCTCATGCAGATGCAGTGGGTGGTGGAGCTGAGTGGCTGGCAGATTCCACGAGGATTGAGTGTTTCCTGGGAGGTGGGATGTGCCATGGGACACAGTCTGTGGAGCTTCAGAGGTTGAGCTCTGCTTACAACAGGATGCAGAACCGAGGCTGTGGTTTGGGCTGAGATCCTCACAGGATAGGGAGTGCTGAAGTCAAGGAGGAAAAAAGCAACCTGAATTTATCCTACAGAATCTGTGTGATGGTTTTGAAAGCATTTGTTCCATCCAGACTGTAGGCTCTGGGCAGGGACACCTCCCACTATCCCAGGTTGCTCCAAGCCTAACCTGGCCCCTCTGCTTTCACCTGCTCACCAGATCCGTGACAGCCGTGTCCCTTGTCCTGCCCTTTCTCCATCCCTGGTGTGCCAGGGGGAAAGAAACCACTCTGGAACAAATACGGGTTTGAGAACAGTTTAAATAAATTGAATCAAATCAGAGTTTTTCATAGGGATCACTTCTTATTGTTTTCAGTGGAGCTGGAAATCGTTCCTGAAGGATACAGCAATAAGCGCATTCTTTATTCCATCAATTTTTATATATGGACTTTATTTTTTTGCTCCTAAATGTTGGTGCCTCTTCTGGCTCCATAGTTTAGGGGAAGGTTTAACTCCAGGCCGTCCTGTTCCTTTCCCCAGCTTTTCATTCCTTATGGAAGAGGAAGCTCTTCTTTTCTTGTCAACTGGAGGAAATGGCCCCAGGTTACACTGGGGGAAGTTTGGATTAGATCTGAGGAAATTTTCTTCATGGAAAAGGTGGTCAGTCATTGGAACGAGCTGCCCAGGGAAGTGGTGGAGTCTCCATCCCTGGAAGTGTTCAGAGTATGTGTGGATGTGGCACTTGGGGACAGGGTTAGTGAAGGACCTGGCAGTGCAGTTGTACTTGATGGTCTTAGAGGGCTTTTCCAACCTTAGCGACTCCTGATTCCACAATTCCCACCCTTCTCCCCCTAAAGAAACTCGCCTAGAAGGTGCCATTTAAACACTTCCATTGGAATCACTGAATTACTCTAAGAACTGATTTCCTCCCCAAGACTAAATATCAGAGGAGACAAGAATCACATCCAATTCCGCTGTTCTCCCGAGCTGGGCTGCAGGCTGGGGGAGCAGATCCGAGGTGAAGCATTACTTGATTAGGAGATGTCGAGGTGGATAATGTACAGCCTTTTCTGGGATGGAAACAAGTCCTTGGAATATTTAACAGCACCCCTGCAATGAGTCAGGAGCCACGGAAGCAACAGAAGCCAATTATTCCTTAGTGTTAAACCCTATTTAGGTTGGATTTTTCCTCCAATGTGTGTTTGGGGGGGGAAACTGTGGGAGAAAGAAAGAAATTAGGGATGCATTAAATAATGGATGAATGTACCTAGCCAAGATCTGCTGATTAAGTCTTCTTTAGGATTATTATTATAAATAGGGAGTGCCAGATCCTCAGCTGGAGTAAATGGGCTTGGCTCGGCTCAAGTGGTGGAATTGTGCCAGGTTGAATTCACTGAGGATCTGGCCCCTAATTCTGGAAAAGGAGGATATTTGGGGAGGAGAGTGATGGGGGCTGTGAGAAGTTTGGTGATGATAACACTGTTTTCCTGGTAATATCAGGGAAAAAATGTAAATGATTATTCTTTTGAATTTTGTAATGAGATTCAAGGAACTACTTGATGTGATTTCATTAGATGGAAATGACTTTTGCTCCAAGTAGCTACATCTTAACCCCCTGCATGTAGGAAGGGAATATGCATGGGAAATGTGGTGGTTTATTTAATTTTGTGGATGGTTGTCTCTTGCACCAGCATTTCTGCCATTCTTACCCAAAAAACACCTTGATGGCCATCGCATGTTCATTGGAAGGAAACAGCAATAAATAGATTTGATTTTGGAAATTTGTTTCCCACTCTGCTTTTCCAGCAGGAGTGGAGTGGGCTGTAATTTCAGATGGCAGTGATTTCAAATCCAACGTGGGGTCTCATTTGGCTGCATTTTAGAAAGGGAACAACAAATCAGATTGCAAAGCTGCTAATTTGGTAATTGCCTATAAAAACCCAAGCAACAATTTATTTCCATAGCAAAGGAAATACACATTGTTCTTCAGTACCTTAAAATACAGTGTTTGACCATCTAGGGTGGACTCAAATAAAATCCAGTTCTGAAATAACACCTTTTTAAGTGGGGTATCTTGGAAGGACTAAAAATAACATCACGGAACAAGTTTGTTATATTCCTAATTGTTCTGACCATAGAATTAATTTCCCAGCCAGAGGCGGGGCAAGGCTTTTTCATCATTCTCCAGTACCACAAAACCCAGTGTTTGACCATTTGGAGTGGCCACATTTAGGCTTAAAAAACCCAGTTCTGAAAAAATACCTCCTTAAGGAGGATATCTTGGAAGGACTAAAAATAACATCACGGAACAAGTTTGTTATATTCCTAATTGTTCTGACCATAGAATTAATTTCCCAGTCCGAGGGGGGGCATGGCTTTTTCATCACTCCAGCCTCGGAATATTCAGCGTGTCACAGATGTTCATGAATAATGTCCATTTAGAAGCGTTGGCAGCGAGCTGGCGAGATGAATGAAATGTTGGGGGGATCTGACAGGCAGCACGCTGCTTTGTGATCATTCCAAAGTTCTAATAATCTCCCTCACCTTCCCTGCCTGCCTCTAATGAAAGAGAATAGGTGATTGCACCTCGGGCTATGTTCTGCGCCTAATGACTCCTCCAAAGGCGGATTTATGGAGAAAAAATTAACTTTGAATGAGGATTGAATTGGCCCTGACAGGCTGATAGACTGTGACACAGATTCTGTGGCAAAACAGACGTAGCCCTAATTGATTATCAATATTTTAAGCAAAGTGATGAAAATAAGCATTAAGTGATGAGAAAGGCAGTCTTAATACAGTAGGCAGTCACCGGGCTCCAGGAAGTCTTTGGGGAGGTCGGCCCCGCCGCCGGAGCGGGATTTTAGCTGTCAGCTCTTACCTTTCCCTGCCCAGCACCCTGTGTCCCTTTCCAGCCTCTCTTCCCCTCCCGGATTTCTGCCCAGCATGTTAATGTTCTGGCCAGGGATGAACGTGCTTCCCTCTCTCCAGAGAAGTTGGTTAAATATTTAACCAGTTTGGGCCCAAGAGTCACTTGGGCTGCTTTGCGGGGTTTCGGATGTTCTCTCCTTCCTGCTGGGCTTTCTCCCAGCCCTGTGCCATCTCTAGCCAGCAGGTGATCCACAAACTGCTTCCTGCAAAAGGTAACAATGAAAGAAACTGGGGAAAATCGCCTGGTTGGTGGGAAAGGATTTATCTTCACGATTATCTTGGTTGTACCCAATATGAACAAATATCTTGGTTACACCAAATAGTTACAAATATCTGTTATGCTTTAGAGTAAGACAACGTTTGGGGTCTCTCCAGTGTCCGTAATTAGAGTCTGGTGTAATTAAATCACGGGACAGCAATGGCAGAGCTTCCTGTGTTTGGGAATTGCAGTGTTTTATGTGTAATTAGGGAGGACAGGGCTGACGGGAGCTCTCGTGGATGAGAGGTCCATGGCCATGGACATGATGGACTGGGCAAGTGGCCACCTGGCTTCCATGGATTTATGGAATCAGAATTCCGTGGATTTATGGAATCATGGGTTAATAGAATTGTACACTTGTTGAGGTTGGAAAAGCCCTCTAAGATGGGAAGACCTCCAAGAATGTTTGTGGTGTTTAAATTTTGGGAGAAATGTTACTAAAGGCAAAAATACAGAAAGCCAGCTTAAATCTGGGGTGATAAAAATGTGTGTGGTGGTGTCACTTCTCCTCTGGAACTGGGAATTCCTGGATGCTGCTCCTTGCGTTCCTGTGGCAGGAATTCTCTGAGCAAGTGGTTGTTTGGAGTTTGTGCTGGAATTTGTCGGATGGATAACAGATAATTTTACACGTCAGCCTATGAATATTCAGCAGAGAGGATTTCCACAAGCCTTGATAAATTTAATATACCAGAGAAAAATAGCATGTAAATTAAACAGGGCCTTGTAAATTAATAATGGATTCCACTTGTATTTTTCTATGTGAGCTGACTGAATATTTTATAAGTGCAAAAATGTTTGTGTTCAAAAAAACAGTGAAGTCTTTCTGATGAGCACTGTGGATGGTTTGCTGCATTTTAAATGGGATGTCCATGTGGGTTTTTTCAGTTTCTGGGGTTTCTTTTCCTCAAACACATCTTGCATTTTCAACTTTGAGAGGTTGGAAAGTCCACAATTATGTTGAATTAATTTATTTTTCCAGACCTCTTGTGGTTTGCAGTTGTGGGTGTTCTGACACTCCTCTCTTTTTAATTTTGACAGGAAAATGAAATCTTCCTAGTGAAGGGCTGGGTCTTTTCCATGCACCTTCCCTGTTTTTCCCATGCACTGGGAGAGGGCTCTGCAGCAGGGGCTCTTCCACGAGCCCAGGCCACCCTTTTCAAAATGCCCTTTCCATCCCCAAAACAGCCCCTGCCCTCTTTCTACCTTGGATTAATTAATGGTTTTCCTGGTTTCTCTTAATTAGCAGCTTTGCTTGGAATAATTTCACCTTGGCACAGTGTGAGGCTGGTCAGGATTAAAGCATCACCCATCCATCAGGGAGTGACTCTGCTTCCCAAACCTCAGGCACTTCCACCAGCCCAGGAGTTCCACAGAATCATGGAATTGTCTGGGTTGGAAAAGCCCTCTCAGACCATCAAGTCCAACCTTCAAGTTGTAAAGATCTTTTAATGTTGTTCAATTGCAGCTTGGTTTGAGAAAAGTGAATCTCTTTTAGTGCTTTTAATGGCACTTGGGCAGTGAACAAAAATATATTCACTGGAATAATAATAATAATAATAATAATAACAGCATAAAGGAGAAGGAGGAGGAGGAGAAGAAGAAAAGAAGAAGAGGAAGGAGAAGGAGGAGAAAAGGAGGAGGAGGAGAAGAAGAAAAGAAGGAGGAGAAGAAGAAGAGGAAGAAGAAAAGGAGAAGAAGAAAAGAGGAGGGGAAGGAGAGGAAGAAGAACGGATCCAATCCTGTGCCCTGTGCTCCAGGATGACCCTCCCAGGATGAGCAGGGAGGTTGGACACTTGACCCACTGTGGTTCCTCCCAGCCTGGCCCATTGTGGGATTCTGTGCAAAACTGGCAGAAAATGTGAAATATTTGAAGAGAATCCCTGGTGTTAAATCCTGAAAGCAGCTCAGTTCAGTGTCTGTGTTGCTCGTGGTGGACGGTGCCCCGTGAGCTCAGGGACCGACTGCTCTGTAGATTTATGGGCTAAGTTAAATTGTTGTTAATGAGCAATTTTGTGTGGAGAATTGTCCTCGTGATACTTCTTAAATTGCTCCATTGTCCCTCTAATTAACCAGGACTTGAAAGGCCAAGCTCTGCCTCGGCAGCAGTTTTAACTTGAGTTACAAGGGTTGGAAATCAGCGATTTAAAGTTAACAAAGACAAGCTAAAAATTTATTCATTGACCAGCACCATCTTTCCTGTGAGTTTTAATATCTTTTTGCCACTGAGATACCCAATGAATTGTTCCTGTGCAGCAACAAATCGGGGAGGAAGAACAAAGTAGCTCAGTGGAATAGATAAATCAAATTTAGGCCTGGTAGTTTATTGAATCTAAATTGTGCCCAGTTGGCCCACGAGCTATATGAGCAATCCATCTTGTGCTGATAATGGAGGGTCTTGAAATCCACCTGATGTTTGCATTATTAAATTCCAGCCTAATGAGCTCTGCTAATACATATTGAAGACAGTTGTAAGGAGCAGAATGGGAATCGGAGCGGGATAATTTGAAAGAAACATAAGCTGAGCATTTTACATGACTCAAGGGGTATATCTACAATTACACATATAACCAAAATTGAATTTAAATGGAATTTCTATTATCCCCGTCCTTTTACCAAGGAGAATAAAGTGTAAATGAAGTAAAAGTCTTCAGAGTTACTCGTGGTTTGGTTTTATTATGGGATTTAATAGATTCTTGTAATGATCTTCAGTGGCAGAAAAGTTTTAATATTTCATGGCTTTAAATGTTGTCTAAATATGTATAAAAGTGTGGAAATGGAAGCAGCTGTCTGTGCAGTGATTGTATCACTTTGTAACACCCTGTTCAGGTTGTGCATTTTATGGTGGAGCTGCTGGCTCCAAAAAGGAACAACCCCTTCACCCCCCTTCTGAGCTGAATTTGGTTTTCATAAATTATTGCCTAATTCAGTAGGTGCTGGGATTAAATATTTGCAAATCTGATTGAGCTCTTGCCATTTAGACCACAGTTTATAGTGATTTTCCTCCCTGGGAAGGCCTGGTTTAGATGCTGGATTCCTGGTCCTTGTTGGTTCTTTTCTTTTTGGCCTGGTGATACTTTTGAAAACTTAATATTTCATCAAGTATAATGTTATTAGAGACTTATTCTCACTTAGTTCACTCATCAGGCAGTGAGATGGCAATAAAAGAGAATGGCTCCTTTGAGACATTAATGCTTTGGAATAAATGATGTGCTAGAACAGAAATTTAATTAATTTACAGAGTATATTGATAGTCCCTTGTTACTGTGCTGTATATTTTTAATCTTCTTTAACATCTGTAGGAAAGTGTTTGAAAACCCCTGCAGTTGAGCAACTGGTAGATAATTAAGTAATAAGGGAAGAGGTTTCTAGAGGGAAAAAGATTCTTTTTAAAGAATATTGTTGTAACATGGATTAAGTACTGCTGCTGTGATTTGGAGTGAAGGGGAAATTGTGTACTACCTAATAAAGTGCTGAGGAAGAGCTGTGTGACTCCCACTCTGAACGGAGTCTGCAGCCCTGGAAATATTGTTTTGTTTCTGTTTTATCCTCAAAATAGGTCTGATGGATTACTCACTATGGCAGCAAATCTGCCACTTTATGAATGCACCACGTTTGGGTCGTTGTGGTTCGGTCTGGGGGCAACTGGGGTGGGGAGATTGGGGTTTAAAGGAACAAAACCTCTTAAAAATCTCTTACAGGTTTTACTTGACACAAAATGAACGCAGGGATTTGTACTGAATTAATATTGACCTGATATTACCCTCCATAACCCCATTTATGTAATTTCTTAACTGTGGGAATGACTTTAAATAAAATAAGTGAAGAACTAAGTTCTGGTCTTCCATGAATGTGGATCTTGTTGTGGGGCCTGCAGAAAGGATCAGGAAATTGGGTTTAAAATTCAGGAAATATTGTTTGGCAAGAGGTTGTTGACAGCCCCTCCCTGGCAGTGCCCAAGGCCAGGCTGGACAGGGCTTGGAGCAGCCTGGGACAGTGGGAGGTGTCCCTGCCATGGCAGGGGTGGTGCTGGGTGGGCTTTAAGGTCCTTCCAAACCAAACCCTTCCACGATTCTATGATTTGATAGGATAAATTAACTAATTCTAACTCTTCTTTTCTTCTTTTTAGCTAAAGCAGATGAAGCCTTGAAGGCCAAGGAGAGAAGTGAAGAAGAAGCCAAGAGAAGAAAGGAGGAAGGTGAGAAATTTTCTTCTATGCCATAACAAACTAAAGCCCAGGAAGTCAGAAATTATTATTTTTAAGTGTCCAAGCTCCAGTGGGGCTGTGGGATTTTCCTCCCTGAGCTGATGATGGAATGTGGTGCCCTGAACGCTGGTGGGATCAGAGCTGCTTCTTTGCAGTCCAGCAGGTGGAATAATGAAACCGAATGGATTGAAATGTCAGAGGGTGATGGGAAGAGATTTCCACCACTGTGAGGGAGCCAATCCAAACAGTCCCAGGAGCCTCAAATCCTCACTGGAGCTGTGTGGAACTGGATGGGCCTTAAGGTCCCTTCCAACCCAACCATTCTGGGATTCCCTGATTTACTTACAAGAGGTAACTGGGGAAAATTCCCTGGTTTTGAAACCACGGCTGCTGGGAATTTCATTCAAAATCAGAATGTTTTGGTCTTTTGTTTCTTTTACTCGGGGACTGTGGGATGCTGAGAGGAATTAGTTGGTGCTCCCAGTTAATCCTGCTTGGAGAAGGTTCTTGTGATACCAAAGAAGGAAATTCAAGTGGAAAAGTGGGATAGCCCAGACATGGCAGGAGGGGGAAGGGGCACTTGGAATTCTGGCTGGAAAAGGGACCAAACCAGCCAGCTGTGCCCCCTCCCCTGTGTGATTCCTGGATTTTGGAGCCACTGGGCCCAGGGGGAGCCTTTCCACCTGAAGGAATCACCCATCCAGGCTCCCACGGGGCCCAGGGACATTGGGATGAGGTGGCTGGGTCCCACCAGCACCAATTTGCAGGGAATGTTTGGAAAAAACCACGGGGTTTTTGTGCTTCCATCCCATTGTGAGTGGGACATGTGCTTGCAATTGCTGTGCCAGCAGGGACTGGGGAGGGCGAGTGTGGAGAGGCAGAGGGAAGAAAAAAGGGGAAGTTCGTGACTTGGGAACAATGGCAATTTCCAGGGAAATGGGGAGGAAAACTTCTTTACAATTTATTAATAAGCCGTGAAAACTGTCCTGGGGTGGCCTTGTAGAGTTGTGAGGATGTCACAGGGTTTGAAAATGAAGAGATTTTTCCTGAATAACTCAAATTCATCCATTTGCTGAGGAGGTGGCTCCCAGTTAGGAATAAAAGAGTTCATTCTCACTGGAAAATACAAGGTCTCATTAAGTTGTGTACGGAGCATTTAAACACTGCAAGACATGCAGGGGAATTGCACACTGGGAAACTCCAGTTTTTAAGTTTATGTCCCAGATGGATTCAAAATTCCAGGTTTAGGTAGGTTTATGTCCCACATGGATTCAAAATCCCAGGTTTAGGCAGGTTTTTGTCCCATATGGATTTGCAAACAGGACATTTATCCAGTGCTTAGTGTGTGTTCCCTTCCCTGTCCCAGCCATGCTGGGCTCCAGTGGCATCTTCTCCTTGGAAAAAGAGCTTTTTGGATTTTTTCTTAGTTCTTCCTTCCTCCCACAACATCTCTGGGTGGTTTTTAACCCTCTTTGAATCATGGGATCACTGAGGTTGGAAAAAACCTCCCAGGCCATCGATTCCAACCTGGGACTGATCCCCACCAGAGCACTGAGTGCCATGTCCAGTCATTGAAATAAAATTAAATTAAATCTTTAAAAATAATTTATAAATTATGATTTTTAAAAACATTTGATTTCTCTAATCTTCCTCATTTTATTTCCTAAACTAGAACTCTCCAAAAGGAAATTCCATGCTGTGTGTGCACCCTGTGACTCCTTTACCCAGGAGCTGCAATAAAAATAATTCTACAAATAAAACAATCCTTCTCCAAGCCACAAAAACTGGTTATTGCCCACCCCATAGCAAGGGTGTCTTAACATTCCTTTTATTGTCATTTTATTGCCAAATCAGGTGTGAGATTAGACGGTGGATGTTCCATGTAATCTGCTTGGAAATCAAATTATTTGACCTCCAAGCCCAGCGCTGCCCCTTCCCGCTGGTTTCCTGTTAAATATGCAGCATTTCCCCGGCATGAATAAAAAATTGAGGACAAATTAGAATCTACAGACAGCTGACCCCAGCTCCAGATTAGAGACTGGGGGCTTGTGCTGGTTTAAATGTTTTAATTACCACAGTCCCTCCAGCCCGGTGAAGGACACACAGCAAAATGCTGATTTTTTTTTTTTTTAAGTGACTAAAAAGCAAAGAAAGAAAGCAAAAGGCTCCCCCCGTCTCATTTGAATTTTTCAGTTTGATTACATTTGCACTTCCATTGGAGCTATGCTAATTTGCTGCATGAAATTAGGTCTATTAGCAAAAAAATGCTATTTTTCCAAGAGTATTTTCAGTGGTTGGATTTCCATACTTTGGTTTTTGTTTACTTGCTTTGGGACTGCCTGAAAAGTGACGAAATCTAAAGGGGATTTAGCCACCAAACTTGAGTTTCTCTCCAGGCAAATTCCAAGTAGATGAAGTGGACAAGAGAAAAATTGAAAAAAAATCCGCAAAGGAAAAATTAGAACACGTTGGATGATATTAGGGAGAGATTTTGGGCTCTTTTCTCTTAGTCTACCACAAATAATAATGTTTTTAAATATTGAGTTTAAAATACATCCTGTCAGGGCCCGTGTGGGGAGGAGGAGCTGGGAACGCTCCCGGCCGCGTGCTGGGGATGCCTCAGAAAACCAGGAAAAGGCGTTGTTGCAGCATACAGCAGAACACAAAATGTGGATTTTTGGCAGTCCATGGGTGGGTGATGGGAGGGTGGTGCTGGGTGGGGCGGGCGCTCTCCCAGCGCCTTTCTCCCGGAATTCGCATCTCCCGGGCCGGGCCCGCTGCTGGATTGATTAGTTCTGCCTCCCCGATAAGCACTGCAACATTTTGATACACTCTGGGGAAATAAATTTGGCAGAAAATCAGCACGAGTAGATTTAATTATCACTGCGAGACCTTTCCCTTTTCTGGCTTAGTGATCCCGAAACTCCGCGCCTTTCCCTGGAATCCGCGCCGGCGCCGAGCTCCGCTTCCCAATTTGTTCCTCCACGCCGTGATAAGCCAAGCAATTACTGGTTTATTGATTTTTCATCAGGGCAAATTTAAAGTTGATTTTTTCCTGCAAAGGCAGGGGTGATTAAGTGTTTCCCGTCGGTTTAGTCCCGGAGAGCTCCGTGGCAGAATCCAATATCCTGAGGTCAACCTCTGCAGGGAGATAATACGGTGTCTTGGCCACGTGTGAGGGAGAGGAATCAGGGCTACAAATGTGAGGGGATATCTGTGGAGACAGTTTAATTTGTTCCATTTATATGAACAAGTCGTGTGGCACATGCTTGGAAAATATCATTTTGAATAGGCTTGGAAATGAGGCCCACGTGGGCAGGGGGAGGGCGGGATGCAAACGAGAGCGGGGATGTGGGGCTGGGAGACAGCTGGCCTCAAACAGGGAATCAGCCCCATCCCTCAGGGGTCGTTCCCAGGTTTTACTGAGCTCTGCATGCTGCTGTGGGCACTTTTCTTTGGCAAAGTGGAATTTTTCAAGTCTTTGTGTCCCTCCAGCCCAAACCATTCCGTGGTTCTGTGATTCCGTGATTTTGGGTGATGGAGGGGTCAAGGAAGCAAAGTTAGAATGTGCAAAAAAAACCTGGAGGACTCAACTTTTAGAAGATCCCTTAATTATGAACTCTATAAACCCAAATTAAAAGTTTCGTTTTTTTAAAGTTCATCTTTAGGCTGCTGGCCAGGAGTTCTCACATGAAGGCTCTGACCCGTGGCCACCACAGAACATCCTGAGCAGGACGGGACCCACAGGGATCATGAGTCCAACCCCTGGCCCTGCCCAGGACTCCCCAGAGCACCCATTTCCCTTCCCACTTCCTTTAGCGAGAGTTACAAGACTTTCCCTGGGTGTAATGGATATTAAACCACAGGTTGGATGTGCCAGGAGAAGATTTGCTGGGGTGAGGTCAGGCTGGGAGCTGTAATAAGTTAAAGTGCTTTACTCAGCCCTGTATTGGGATGCCCTTAAGTTCAGCAGTTACTGCCTGAGGTCATCATTTATCTTCAGTAAATTTTCCTGAAGTTCATTGTGGTGGCAAAGACCAAACTCAATCTGTTTAACCCCCAAATTATTTAATACAGGTAATACATTTGTAGAAACATTGTTTTTTCCTGCCTTCTCAAAGCTGGAATTTCCAATATTCCCTGATTTTGCCTGGATAGTGGCAGGTTTGGAGCCCCTCCCTGGGTGTCCCTCGTGTGCCAGTGTCACTTCATTAGGCTGACACCAACACCTGGTGTTGTGCTGCTGGTCCCAGGAGGCTGCTCCAGCATCTGGCACACACTATGATCTTCTTTTATCTCTGTTTAATCTTTCTATTGCTGGTTTGGAATTAAAAGGGGGCAGGAACAAATCAAGGAGAAAATAAAAAATGCCAAGTTTTGGAGCAGTGGCAGAGTGTGGGTTGTTAGGAAGAGCAGCCCCATGGTGATAATGAGAGATGGGAAGGGTAACAGGAATTTGGGGTTTGGCCTCTCTGTGTCTGTGTTCCCCCTCAGCAGAGCTGAGGAAAAGGGAATTGGAAAAGGGATCAATGGCCCCCTGTGGATAATGGCTGCTGGAGGAATCAATTCCTGCCTTTTTATTAAAGCTGCTGTAATTAATAATCACTTTTAAATGTGTTCCTTAAATTTTTGTGGGCTTTGTGCCTGCCCATCCTCTCCTGTCCTTTGTGTTCCAGACTTCCCTCTTTTGCTTCCCTGCTTTCCCTGAAGAGCCCCCGATCCCGGGGTCCTGGAGCTGCTCCAGGGCTGGAGCCCCTCTGGAGCCGGGCTGGGAGAGCTGGGGGTGCTCACCTGGAGAAGGGAAGGCTCCAGGGAGAGCTCAGAGCCCCTTGCAGGGCCTGGAGGGGCTCCAGGAGAGCTGGAGAGGGACTGGGGACAAGGGATGGAGGGACAGGACACAGGGAATGGCTTCCCACTGCCAGAGGGCAGGGCTGGATGGGATTTTGGGAAGGAATTGTTGCCTGGGAGGGTGGGCAGGCCCTGGCACAGGGTGCCCAGAGCAGCTGTGGCTGCCCCTGGATCCCTGGCAGTGCCCAAGGCCAGGCTGGACACTGGGGCTGGAGCAGCCTGGGACAGTGGGAGGTGTCCCTGCCATGGCAGGGGTGGCACTGGATGGGATTTGAGGTCCTTCCATCCCAAACCATTTCCTGAATCTTTGATAAATATCAAAGAATATTTGAAGCTGATATTTGAGTTATTTTATGTTAGCAATCACAGCTCGTGTCATTAAATTCTTACTATTCCACAAGTGAAACAGAGAAATTTATGATCTCCCTAACAGGGAAATTTAGGGTTTATTTTTACAAATGAAAAGCCTTGAAATCGTCTTCAGATTTGAAGATGAGAAACAAATCTGGTTTCTGCACTTCATTAATGTTTTGTGTTTTTCTGTCGTCTCCCTGGCATTTATTTGTGCTAAAGGAGAAGTCACTTAAGGGAATGGGGTTGTAAAAACCATCATGGAATTGGTTATCGGGCTTCAGTCAGTTGAAACACAAATTTACAGCTACGTATTGAAAAGCTGTTTCTGAAGGGAAAATAAACAGGGGTGTATGGGGAAATATAGACAGGGATGTGTGGGAAATAAACAGGGAGTTATGGGGAAAATAGACAGGGAGGTATGGGGGAAATAAATAGGGGTCTATGGGAAAATAAAGGGATGTATAGGGAAAATAAATAGGGATTATGGGGGAAATAAACAGGGGTCTATAGGGAAAATAAATGGGGGTGTGTGGGGAAAAATAAATAGGGGTGTATGGGAAATAAACAGGGGTTATGGGGAAAATAAATAGGGATGTATGGAGAAAATAAACAGGGGTGTATGGGAAATGAACAGGGGATTATGGGGAAAATAAACAGGGATGTATAGAATAAAATTCCAGATCCATTTGTTTAAACCACAGTCCCTGGTGTGGGGATTTTATTTTGGTAAGAAACGGGGTTTTGTGGCTCTGGGCTGTGTGAACATCACACAGGTACTTCCAGAGGGGTGTTTTTCTGGGAATCTGTGGGATGAGCGTGAGACTTCACTGGGAATTGTCTTGTTTAGGCTGGGTATTAAGTAAGCATATATTCATTTATATATATTTAGAGAATCAGAGTTTAGAGGTGGACCATGTTTCATTGGTGCTGGGCAGACCCTCAGCTGCTGGGAGTGACATTATCCCACATCCCAGCTACAGGCCCGGCCCAGGAAAGAAAGGGAAAAATAATTCAAACCAAGCAACATTTTCCTAAAGTGCTTTTCCTTTTCCCTGCAACCACTCCGAGGTGTCTGAGGGCAGCCAGGGGAGTTTGTAGCTGCTGTTCCTTTCCCCTGCTGGGCTTCTGAGGGTCAGCCCATGGGGTGGGAATAAAGGGCTGGAAGTTCTGGCTCGGGCACCGAGTGCCAGCCCGGCTCCCGTGGCACACAGGATCCCTTGGAGGCTCTGTGGGGATTCCACAAACTGCAGCAGGCACGGGGGAAAGAGAGCAGCACTGGGCACGTGCCAGCTGCACTTTTTGGAGTGCCAGCACAAAGTGATCCCTGGAAAAGCTGGAGAGCCTCCAGGCTGCAGCCCTGCTGTCCTGCACGGCTTCGCTGCGCTCGTCCACAGCTCATTTCCACTCCAGTGCACAGAGTTTTTCCCTGTATCCAATGCACCATCCCATTCTCCTGTCATTTCTCTGCTGGTGGATCCTGGGATCCAGCAGCAAAAGCAGGAATTCTTGCTCTGCCTGTGTCAGTGTGTGGGTTTAACGTGGACAAATTGCTCTGCAGGAAACATCCGTGTGGGATCCACACTGGTGAGTCTGTACCTCCAGCACAGAGGTTATTTGGGATAGAGGTATGGAAAAGATAGAAGCAGGCAGTAATTGCCTTTAAGATCAGAGCACAAAGCATTACCTTGGATTTTACAAGGCCAGCGAGCAACAAAAGAGCAGTAATTTATGAGCTCAGCGTAAAAGAAGAGCATAATTGCATTAAAAATTAATGCTAATGAACACTAAAATGGGGAAGGTGGTTATGATGAAAGTTTGGATTCATCTTCCCCGGGTTGAATGATGGCTGGTGCCTTGATTAATGGCTTAATTTCTATCAATTAGCGGGGAGAAATCTCCACTGAGACAAGGGTAAATTGAGCATTGAATTACAGCCCTGGCTCTGCGTGCCCGGGAAGGAGCGCGGCGGCTCCGGTGTCGGCGCGGTGACAAACGCGGGGTGGCCACAAATCCAGCAAAATTCACTGTGCCAGGCCTGGCCCCACCCCTCCACTGGCTGAGTGTGGCTCTGGCCCATGATATGTTCAAAAATACCCCCAAAACCCCAAAATTGGGGTGTGGGAGTGAGCAGGGGTGTGAGGAGGGCAGTGGTGAAGGCGACCTGCACACAGGACGGGCAGAGCTCCAGCAGAAATTTAATGTTCTTAAATTTAATGTTCTTAAATTCAGTGTTCTTAAACTATATTTTCTTAAATTCCAGGTTCTTAAATTCATTGCTGAACTTTCCCTCCTGTTTTCTGCTGCATTTTATACCTAATACTCCCAGGCTTTTAAAGGAAAAGCTGTTAGTGTCCAGACTTGTTTAAAATCCTTTTAAAATGAGGTTATCATCACTATAATGTATTAAAATAGCTTAGAGTAGTCTGCTACTCTCTGTAGTACTGTCTGTAGTATTCTCTCCAGTCAGTGCCACAGTACTCACAAAATGCTATTTTTAATATATTTTAATTACCCCTCTCTCACAGGATTTTAAAACAAACCTGGACAAAGTTTTTCGTGTTAATTTGCATTTTTCCAACTTAACTGTGTGGTCCCCGTAGTAAATAAACGCTGGACTACTCACAATTGCTACTTTAATGCATTTAGTTGTATTTTCCGAGTGCTCGCAGTGAAGTTGGGAGCGCAGAAATGAACAGGCAAAGCTTTCTCTGCCCAGTTTCTCTTTCTGGAGCGCGGTTATTGTTCCTGCGCCTCTGCCTGGGAAAAGTTCTTTCCCTGGAAATCCCAACAGCTGGGAAAGAGTGTGGCCAAGTGTCGGAGCGGAGCTCTGCCGCAGCTCGGGGCTCGGGAAGCGCAGCGGGAATGGGGAGCCCCATCCCGGGAGAGCGGTGGGAGGGGTGCGGGATGGAAGCGATCCCGAGTTGGGGGTGCCCGGGATGCTCCTGCAGGGTGGGGAGCCCCATCCCGTGAGCGGTGGGAGGGGTGCGGGATGGAAGCGATCCCGAGTTGCGGGTGCCCGGGATGCTCCCGCGGGGATCCCGGGGACGGCTCCGAGGTCCCGCGGCTGCGGCGCCCTTGGGCGAGGCGGTGCCTCCCTCTAACGGCAGCGGAGCCCGGCCGGGACCGCATCGCTGCGGGGTCCCGGGAAAACCCCGGGAATACCCCGGGAATAGCCCCGGGAATACCCCGGGAATAGCCCAGGGAATACCTCGGGAATACCCCGGGAATAGCCCCGGGAATACCCCGGGAATAGCCCAGGGAATAGCCCGGGAATAGCCCAGGGAATACACCGGGAATACCCCGGGAATAGCCCAGGGAATACACAGGGAATAGCCAGAGAATACCCCGCGAATACCTCGGGAATAGCCCAGGGAATAGCCCGGGAGAGGCCCCGGCCTGGGCAGGAGCAGGAGGCACTTGGAGTGCCCGGAATGTTGTGTTCAAAGCTTGGGGAATGGGACATTCCTGGGCTGATTCCCTCGGGATTTTGCTGTGGCTGTTGGGAGCTCTCACCTCTGGAGTGGCTGCTGGGGCTCCGGGGAGGATCTCCAGGGATGATCCGCAGGAAGGATCTCCAGGGAGGATCCCCAAGGAGGATCTCCAGGGAGGATCTCCAGGGAAGTTCTCCAGGCAGGATCCCCAGAGAGGATCTCCAGGCAGCTCCTGCTGGCCTTTGAATCCCAGTGCTTGGGCTGGGAAGGGTATCAGGAGTCTGGGAAGGGTTTCAGGAGGCTGGGATGGGTATCAGGAATCTGGGATACCGCAGGATCAGGGTCGGGATAACAGATCCTCTCCTGCACACAGGAAGGGTTTGAGGCAGGAAAATTCCCTGAACACCAGAGCCCCCAGTTTGGTAAAGTCAGAGGTGGCAGGGCCGTGGTGAATCCCACTGTCCTGCTGGATTTTTCCTCCTTTTCCCAGTGCTTCCCCTCTGTTTAGTACAGAATCCAGGATCTTCCCCCAGCCAGGGAGGTTTTGTCTCTCCCACGGCAAACTGTCCGGGGAAAACTTCGTTTTTCTTTAATTTGTCAGTTTGGGCAGCTTAAATTAAACTGGGATCAATCAAAAACTATGGGATGTGTGAAAACATAATTCTGTTGGAAAACACACGGTGCTATAAGGCAGCTGGATAAAAATATCACTTCCAGTAACCCCAAATAAAATGGGATCTAAGGGGAAATATTTTCTGCTGTAGTTGTTTGTTTAGTCTGGGATCTGGGGGTGTTTATTTCCTTCTTTTCATCCTCAACTCAAAAGAGCGAGAAAAAATAGCAGCTTTTTTCTGTATTTCAAAGCATATAACATAAAATGTGTTCGATTTTTAAATTAAATTAACCCCTTAAATCCAAGTAGTAAAATAGGAAGAAACAGATTCTGAGGAATATTTAAGGGTTTTTGTGTCATTGCTTTGATTCTGGAGTTAGACCTGCTTGAAAAATCTCTTTAGGTTCATGTTCATGGTCAGGATTATGGATAAGCAACAAATCCATAAAATTTTGCACTTAAGGATTATCCAAGAAATATTTAAAACATATTTTTATTTAATGGATCATTCACAAGATATTATTGGTCATTTAATGCTTCTGTTTCAGTGATTTTAAAACTCTTAGTGGAATAAATTTTGTCTTTAAGGAAAAAAATGGGGATATTTTAGGCAGAGCTTGCAGGGAAGTTACTTTTCCTTTTATCTGATTTGTAGAATCGTAGAATTCTCTGTTTCTTTTTCTTTTATCTGATTCTCTGCTGCTTCTAATTATTGTGTGTGTGGTATTTTGGGGTGGCATGGAAAGAATTCCTGCAGATTTTAGTTCTGAAGTGACATTCCAGGTTATTGCTGATCCAGCCTAATTCCGAGTGAATTTACTGCTATAAAAGCTGGTGTGTATTTATATATGTGGGAGGATAGAAATGGATGTAAATAGAGAAGTGTAAAACAGTGAATTATCCCTGAAGGATGATGTTCCCAGTTAAACTGGGAAAGGTCCCCCCTGCCAAGGTGACAGGGCTGGAAATTGTGCCTGCTGCTGGAATCACCTTTTTATTAAAACCCAGCCCTAATCCAAGATTTAGTTCCTTGTTCCCACCCTAACAGGGTAAAAACACTCACCATGCACTGAGTTAGTATTGATTTTTTTTTGTCTGAAGCCTCTGAGCTTTCTGACTCCATTATTTTTGATTTTCCTATGAAATACATATCCTTCCACTGACAGCTGACAAACAACAGCTGGAAGTCGTTTTATCTCCCAATAATGTGTTTGTCAAAACTGCCCTGCACTAATGGGCTCTGCTTCCTCCAGTCCATTTTCCCCCGTTAATGTCACTGATGTCATTGGCAGCATTTAGTGATTCTTGCCCCTCTCCTAATTTGTCATTCCCATCAGTTTGTGCAGGATCCGTGTGGGATCCTGGAGCTGGCTGGGATTTTGTGAAACCGGAGTTGAGCAGAGGATTTGAAATCTCCTTTTCCTGCCTTTCTATCCCTGGCTTTTTTCAGGATCCTTCATTTACCCTCAGACCAGGTGTATCTAAAACCTCAGTGAATTCAGACTCCCTCTCCCCAGCAGGCACTGGGGTATTTGGTTTATCCCCAAAAATCCTTAGGAATCTGTTTTAAAGGAGAAGATCTCAGCACCAAGGCAGCAGGACTTGCAAACACAAGTTTAAATATAGCAAATAATTATTTTCCTTCCAAATCCACAAAAAAAATCAGGCTTGAAGTTGTATTTATGGCTTTGATGTAGTGCAGCTCGTGCCAGCTTAAAATTATGGAATGGTTTGGGATGGAAAGGACCTTAAATCCCATCCATCCCACCCCTGCCATTGAGGACACCTCCCACTGTCCCAGGCTGCTCCAAGCCCCAATGTCCAGCCTGGCCTTGGGCACTGCCAGGGATCCAGGGGCAGCCACAGCTGCTCTGGGAATTCCAGCCCAGACCCTCCCCACCCTCCCAGGAACAATTCCTTCCCAAAATCCCATCCAGCCCTGCCCTCTGGCAGTGGGAAGCCATTCCCTGTGTCCTGTCCCTCCATCCCTTGTCCCCAGTCCCTCTCCAGCTCTCCTGGAGCCCCTTCAGGCCCTGCAAGGGGCTCTGAGCTCTCCCTGGAGGTTTCCCTTCCCCAGTTATCCCACAAATCCTTAGGTCAGCATTTGGAATGTTCCCAGCAATGGCCTCACCGTTGCTATATTTATATTATATTTACTGCTATAAAACGAGCAGTTTTTCCTGGTACGTCCCAAAATCTCCTGCAGGCACGGCTGGGACAGGGCCTGGATCCCAGGATTTCACTGATCCCATGGTATCCCACTTTTCCTCTTTAGACCAGGCCACCCTCATCGACCAAGTGAAGCGAGTGAAGGAGATCGAAGCCATCGAAAGCGACGCCTTCGTCCCACAGACCTTCAGGTCGAGCAAAGAAGTCAAAAAGGTACCTTTCCCTTCCATAAGGGACATTTCCCTTCCAAAAGGGACATTTTGGATCCCCTTCTTGCTGCATTATCCTCTCAGAGCCAGGAGGAAGCTGCACTGTTAAGGATTTTCCATCGATGAAAGAGCATCAACCTTAAATCCACCTGAAGTCCCACCAAGGACTCTCCCATGGTTCAGGGAATTTAAATGTGTCAGAATTTAAGGAAATCATCTGTTTTAAAGGAAAAGCAGAAGAATTAAAATCCCAAATAATCAGACATTTACTTTGTACTTAAGTGGGGATATTTTTAATGCTGCTTAATTAAAGCCAGACTTTAAGTCCGTATTTATTCCCTGAAAAGAACCAGTTTGGTTTTCAATCAGCTTTCCAGAAACCCAGCAGGAGACACCCAGATCCCAGAATTTACCCAAATTTTGGCCACCAGGTGTTGTAGGGAACTGGTTTGGGATGTGTGCAAGCCAGGGCTTGGTTCATTTTCCCAGCTGGCAGTGACTGTTTGGAGTTATCCCTGGTTGTTTCCCCAGGAATGTGCAAGTTCTTGCCCTTCCAGAACTCTCCAAGAAGCTGGTGCAGCTTTTTCAGGAAGTGATCCAAAATTGCAGTGTTGAGTTTTTCCAGCTCTCTCCCTCCACCTTTTTTTGTCACTTCATATCCTTTGTGCATGTCCGGGGTGTCCTGCTGAGGATGCTGAGAAGTCTTTCCATGAGGATCCTTTCCTGGGAAGACAGCCAAGTGCTGGGTTAAGATACTGCCACGTTTGGGAATCTGGGGATAAAACAACTCCAATTTTTTGTGTTTGTTTCTTTTTTTAGTCAACAGAACCTCCTGAACTGCAGCATGAGCCTGTAAATGTGGGAGCAGGAGCCACCGAGGCAGCGGCTCCTGAGAAAGAGCCTCCAGCTGCCCACATCCCCACTGCCATCAAATACCAGGATGACAATTCCTTAGCACATCCAAACGTGAGTGTTGCCATATTGATCCCATCTTTAGCTTCAGAACAGCCCCTGCAATGAGAGCAGGGCCAGGGGAGCCAACAGCCTTTGCTGTGCTGCTCCTCACAAAATCCTGCTCTGGGACACAGAGGATCCCACTCCTCCCACCACCCAGCAGAGCAGTCCCACAGGAAGTTCACCAGGAGTTCTGGAGTTATGAATGAACTTTATAACAAAATATAATTAATTTAACACAGGGGAATTTAAGATCCCCTTCAATAAAACTTCAGGACAAATTGGTTTCTGTAGTTGGAAACCTGGTGGAAAATTCAGAACTTGCCCATTTTGCCAACTTGCAAAGTATCAAACACAGGACAGACTTAAGATAATTTTAAGTTATTGTGGCTAAACTTGAGCAAATTCCTTTGGGAGCACTTTAGTTGGAAATAAAAGGACTTACATAGAGTTTTGTAAGAATTAGCAAGTTAAAAATGACTTGCAGTAAAGAAACCAGTGTGAGTTCTGTGCAATGGACACAGCAAACAGAGATCAGGACATTAACAATGATGAACTTGCATTGGAGTCTTGGCTTTCCAATGATTATGATCTTTAAGACCCCTCCCAAGCCAAACTATTTTAGGATTCCATGAGAAGTCTCTGCTTCTATTGATGTTTTTGGATCACCATTGTCTTTAACCCCCCTGAGCTTTTCCTTTGGGCACTGAAACAGTCGTGGGTGTTCCGAGGGATGATCACAAACGTGGAGTTGCTGAGTTTGCCAACTTTTCTCCTTCCCCCGTGCCCAGCTGTTCATCGAGAAGGCAGAGGCCGAGGAGAAGTGGTTCCAGAGGTTGGTTGCTCTGCGCCAGGAGCGGCTGATGGGGAGCCCCGTGGCCTGACAGCTCCCAGGACCCTCCAGGCCAGTTCCCACACGGAATTCCTGCAGTCAGCTGCTCTGTTTGTCTCTTGGAGGAGATTTTAATGAGGGAGGGTCCCACCTGAATGAACAGGAATGTTCTGCCCTGCTCCACCTGAGTACCCAGGAATGTTCTGCCCTGGTTCTCTCCAGACTCAGCGCTGGAGATGGGCAGGGCAGCACAGCCAGGGGCATTTCCTTGGTTTGGAGGGAATTCCTCAGGTGCAAAACACCTGGCAGCCCATGAAACACCATTTTATACCTCCCAATCCAAAACATTTTACAGAACCGGGCGGGAGTTGGGAGGGGAATGGAAGCTGAGGCTGAGGGCTGGGACTGAGCAGCGCTGGGACAGTCAGGGGTGAGCGGGGCCATCCCAGGTCCTGCAGCTGGGGAGGCTCCAGGGCAGGGGATCCCTGCCATCCCCTCCTCCTTCCTTCTCTGGAATCCCGAGTATCTGGGCTCCTGGCTGTGGGAATCTTCTACATGGATGTGTTCATCCATCTGCTCCCACTTCCTCACTCTGGGTGGAAAATGCTCCACGTTTTCCTGGACATCTGCCACTACTGCAGCTCCAAATGGGGAATTGGATCAATCTCAGCACTGATGTAATTACCAATTTATGTAATTATCACATGCCTGGGTCTGTGCAGTGGCTGTTCCCAGCCCACGAAGTTCCCTTTGGCCAGGTGGGACTTCCAAATAATGAAAGTTTAGTCTGGACATCTGAATTTAGCCTGGATAAACTCCCACAACAATCTGCCCATCATCCAACTAAATGCAGGAGATCAACCAAATAAAGTAAATAAAACACAAAAGTATTTCTTCAGCAAAGCTGGGAGGGAAGTGTCACACCAGGAGAGGAGAAAACTGAGCCCCAATTCTGGATGTACCTCACTGGAACCCTCCTGCATCAGCATTGCCTTGGGAGGCTGCTTTTTAGGATTTTCTCCTGGTTCTGAGATCTGTGGTGATAAAAAATGGAGGCTGACTCTGGAAATGGACTTTGGTTGTCTTATTTTTTATTTTAGATCCCTGATGTAAAAGGAAAATTTATTGAATTTGCATTCTTATACCTTTTAACTTCCTTTATAAAGTGTTAGTTTGACTTTATCCTGCATCAAAATATTCCAAGACCTTGCTGCAGGAAAACGTGGGGAAAAAATGGTTTCCCTTGTTTAATTTCAGCATTTTCAAATGGTAAATATTTGTCATTGCTGTGTTTTCTAATCACCTTTTAATGTTTCTTTCATAGAAAATAAAAACTACTTGATGTCCATGCAAGGTCCAGTTGTAAATTCCTCTTTTCACACATTGTATTGGATAATTTTGGTGCTTTTATGGATGTAAATTGATTCCTTTTATTTGCAGCCCTGCAGAATATTAGAAAATTTTACAATAGACTGTAAATAGACTTAAGGTAAAAGTAGGGTTTATTAATTATTTATTGCTTATTAAGTAACATCTGAATTTGCTGGAAGAGAGTTGGGAGCAAGAGCTGGAAAGAAAATGGAAATAACATTTAGATAATCCCAGCTGAATGGAAAATATACTGAAATATTCCAAACTCCACTGGAAACACAGAGCAAATCAGGATAACGTTGATTTTTATAGTTCCAGTGGCAGCTCAATGATCAGCATGTCCAATAATGAATTCCTCAGGATTCTGCACTTTCCATGGGATAATAACTGGGGTATGGCCCAGATGGTTCATTGAAGGAGGATTTTTCTGGTTTCTTACCCTGCCACCCTTCCCAGTCCCTCCTTTGGACCACCGGGGATGTGGAAGTTTGGGAGTTGCTGGTGTTGGGAGAGGAAGGAGTTGCCAGGATGGAGTTTCTGCCCGGATCCCATCAGTCCCAGACCTCGTGCCAGCCCTGCAGGACACAATTCCAGAGGTGTCCACGCTCAGTGGGAGCTCCCGTGGCCCTGACCAGTGACCTCAGCAGTTCCAGGTGGGTTTTCCAGGTGAGTTGGACTCTTCATGGATCCTCCTCTGCCTTTGCTCCTGTGAGGGACACGGAGCTTGTGCAGGGCCAGGCTGGGGGCTGGCTGTGAAGGTTTGGGCTCCAGCAGGTTCCAAAAACTTTGCTTTTCCTTGAGCAGCATCCTGTGATCAATTATTCATTTTCCTGCCAAAGGCATTGGAATAGCAGCAATGGGATATGGGAGGAGGCAGCACCAGCAGGAATCAGCTTTGCTGCGTGTGACTCAGGTGGATTTGGAACTTACTGCTGGAATTACTTTACCCTCGGATGCATTATGAAGGAATTGTGTCCAAGGAAATGTGCCCCCCACCTTTCCATGTGTGGAGCGTTTTTCCCTGAGGAAAAGGGGGATGTGTGACCTCATCAGCCAGCTCCAGGTTCATTCCTGTCAGCACCTGAACCCCTATCAGTGGGTACAGATTATCAGCACCAGCCTGGATGGATGCACTGCTGGCTCCCAGCCCCCCCTGCTCCTCACCCAGCAACCCCTCTTGTCCTAATCTCCTAAATCTGAACCTCTGACAGTAATCCTGCTTTTTAGTTCCTGGGATTTTAAGTTCTGATGTTCTCTCATTTAGGACTCTTTCCTACAGGAAGTTCATGTTTTTTCTTCCATTTCCTACCTTGCTCCTGGTGAAAGGGAGCAGATTCCCGAATAGGAAGGGGAGGGAAGCAGCTGTGTGTCAGCTTTCCCAGTAAAACACGGGATTTTAGCCCTGCTCTGCAGCCTGCACTGACGTGGCCTTGTCACTCAGGACTCTGATGCACAAAGTTCCTGCTAATGCCAAAGTGCCTTGGCTGTGGCTCAGGGAATGGAGTGCAGCAATGGGAAGATAAAGCTGGAACTGGAGCCTTTCCTGCTCCTGGGAGTCAGCAGAGCCCTCTGCCCCAGGAATTCCAGCAGCAAACTCATTCCCTGAGCCTGGAGCAGCTGCCCTCCCCTCCCATCAAACCAGGTGGGATGGGCACTGCCCCTTCTCATCCCTCAGCACTGTTTGCTGTGGGATCAGTGCCTGGAAGGGAGCTGTGGCTGGTTTTTAAATGGTGATCATTGTTATTGGTACCATATTTTAGGAAGATTTTGCCGCTCAAATGATGCTGTCAAAGAAAACACTCCCGGCCAGGAGATCAAATGTTGCTCCTTCTGCTCCAGTCACTCCAGGAGGAGCAGCACGGGATGATCCCCTGGCCTCTCTTCCAGCAGTAACCCAAAACCAGCCCTCTGGCTGATGACAGTTTTCCATTTGTCAGGTTACAAGGAGTTATTTTTAGTGGGGATCCTTGAACTGCAGAAACCTTTGTGAGGAGGGATCAGC
Source organism: Daphoenositta chrysoptera (assembly GCA_013397915.1). NCBI lineage: Eukaryota > Metazoa > Chordata > Aves > Passeriformes > Daphoenositta > Daphoenositta chrysoptera. The sequence goes on from VZRO01007395.1 coordinate 77,858, forward strand.
TGGAACCTGGGACTTAACCCAGGGCTGGCAGGGGCTGTGGAGGCTCCTCAGCTTGAAAGTGATACAAAATCCTAAAAATACCATTAACCAGGATTGAAAAGATTCCCCACTTGTAATCTGGACCTAGGGCAGCATTGCCTGGGTTGTTTTTCCCTGGCTGTTGGATGAAGAGCAGCAGTGGCTGGGCCGGGTTGGGTGGCACTGGGAATTAGACCCTGAGTCACTCTGGAATTGTCACTCCAGGGCCACCGGGGACACGAGAGGGCTCCTCTTTCTGGGAGGGGGGGCAGGGCAGCCGTGGCTGCCCCTGGATCCCTGGCAGTGCCCAAGGCCAGGCTGGACACTGGGGCTGGGAGCAGCCTGGGACAGGGGAAGGTGTCCCTGCCATGGCAGGGGTGGCACTTGTGTCCCTTCCATCCCAAACCATCCCATGATTCTCTGATTCTGTACCAGTGAATTTAATAGTATTTTGCTATAAATTCTGGTCGTCTTCTTTCAGGCCCCGTACAAATTACTGAACTGGGAACAACTGGGACCTGAAGAGATGTTTAAATCAAATATTAATGGCCATGTTCTTACACATCTCCCTCCAGTCCTTGCTTTTATCTGACATTTACCAACAATTTATCACCAACTGCCTCTGCAGAAGCTGATGTCACCTGTGGACTGAAATCAGCTCTGCAACAGCACAATCCAAAGGCCTCTTCCACTAAAAACACATTTAAACCTCTGGAAACTGCAAAACAGCTCTGAGCCCACTTGGAAAGGAACAGCTGGAAGGAGTGAGGACACCTCATTTCTGCCAGTCCATGGGAAATGGAAATAGGAACTGCTGATCCCTCCAGAGCTGCTGGGGATGGAGCTCTGATTGTCTGAGCCCTCTCAGGTTTCCTCCAACCTTGCTCCTGACATTACTGGGCAGAGAATGCAGCACGGTCCCCAAGTGCTCCCTTTTTTTCCAAAATAGTTGGAAACCTCCTATTTTTAATAACTCTGCTGTTTCTCACTAGGTGGTAAACAGAGCTAAATGTTGCCTACACCTTTGGAAGTTTGGGGCTGCAAGAAATGTAATTAAGAAGTAATTGTGTAATAAAAGCTGGGTTTTTTCTCAAGTGAGCAGCGAAACCTCTCCTGGCTGATTAGAACTGACAATTAATCCTTGCCCTCCCTGTGAGATCAGCCAGAACCTGAGCTGGTAACTCGATGTTGTGATAACTCGTGCACTGAGAACGCTCAGTTTGTCCAGGACTAATTGGAACATGGAATTAATAAGATCTGCTGAAGTAGCAGGAGGCATTTTTAGCTCCAGCCACGAGCAGCCCGAGGCAGGGGAGCCCTTTCAGAGCCATTCAGTGCTTGAACAAACAGCGTGGCCTGAACTGGGCTCGGGTTTAAAACAGGGGCTGGGAGTGGCTTCACCTGGTGCCAGTCACGGGTAAACCTGGATTTGGATCCCTATGGAAAAGGGCTCCTGGAAGCCCCAAACAAATCAAGCAGCTTCTGCTGCCCAGGTGGGGTTTTTTATTCATTTTGCATTTTTGATTTTCAGCTTGAGGCCGTGGCCAAACCTGGGCTCAGTTTTGATGACCTTCACCATTAACCTGAGACAGATCTTCCCTGGGCAGAACCTCCAGAACGCACCCAAAAGCCTGGGATCTCTGCTCCTGGGGTCTCGCCAGCCTTGGAGAGGAGCCACTGACTTCCCACAGCTCTTGCTGTCCCTGGATGTGCTGCCCAAGGAAGCACCACAATCCAAGTGGTTTTTCCCACTCCTAGAGCTGGGTTGGAGCAGGAATTGTTCCCCTCCCTTCCAGTGCCACAGAGAAGTTGCCAGGAGTTAAGGAATAACTCTGTCATCCCAGAGATGTTCAAGCTGAGCGCCTTTGGTCACTTGGCCCTGGGGAATGGCAAACTGGGAGAGCTGCAGCTCAGGATCAGAATTCCCTGTGCTCCCAGGCCCTGCCAAAGGCTTTATCCATCAGCAGTTACTGCCCACGATGGCAACAGAGCCCCTTTAAACCAGTATCATTTGGATCAAATCCTGGAATCCGTGCTGGAGCTCCCACTGGAGCCAGCTCTTGGTTGTGGTGGTTTTAGGAATATTTCTATGCCTCAGGTTTTACTCTGCTAAAAAAAGGGGGAGAGAGAAAGAGAAAAGTCACAAAATTGGGGCTGGTTAAAAGAAATGCTGGTTCACATGATGCAAATTAAGGTCAGGAATTCGTTAAAGCCCAACCTCAGAACTCTCCAATAGGTTATTGCTGTAGAGATGATTTGAAAAGCAACATCCCAATACTTTAAAAAAAACCCAAAAGCTTTTCCTGGCTGTCTTGGGAATGAGTTGGGATGCCAGTGATGTGCTGGGCTGGCTGTGTCACATCCAGCTCCTGGGGACATTCTGGTTGTTCCTTACCAAACACCCAGCCTGGGTAAATCCTAAAATGACACCAAGGAGACATCCCAGCCAATGCAATCTGGCAATTCCTACATTTATTGGGATTTTGTACTCAGTTTGGGTTTTACATTGATATTTGTCACCAATTTTCAGCTTCCTCAAGGAAACACACCAAAAAATCCAATTTTCCCACTTTGCTGAGCCATCATGGACACGGAAGACTCAGGACATGGGTGGCACAACCCGAGGATCCCTCCTGCTCTCAGAGGATATTGGCTGCCCTGCCAGCATTATTTATTAGCTCATCCATAATTGATAATCTCTAATTTGTGTGGGCTGGAGGAAGCTGGGCTGCAGTGAGCTATAAAAGGAAGGTTATCAGCAGCCTGCACAAGTTGGTGACAGCTCTATTTATAGCCCGGCCCAGGCCCCAAAATGTGTTTCTTCCCCTTTTTTGGTGGTGCAAGTTCAGGGTTAGGAGTTCCTGCAGGCCTGAGTTCCTCCTGCAGCCTCTAAGTGACTCCTTTTATCAGCTACAGAGACACAAGGGCAGTTTTTAGGGATATTTCCTAATTATGCACAAAGAAAGTCGCAGGGTGGGCACGGGGAGGCTTTCTGTCACAAGTTGTTGGGTGGGAAATGGAAAAAATTGGAATAATAGTAAAAGAAATTGAATTTCTTCCTAGAGAAAGCAGGAATTGGCTTTCCCTGGTTTGCATCTTGTATAAAATAGGGTTCAGCTTATCCAGGTAAGGCTGACAGCATAGTCCTGGACAGGCATTTTATATTTCATCAGAACAAAACCAGCTCTGGTCAACACTGGGCTCTGATTGCTCCATTTCCCTCATTAGGGTAATTAATTACCCAACTTTTAAACCTTGCCAGACCCAGCAGCTTCAGAGGAGACTCCCAGGATTCAGATTGGATATTAACAGAAAAATCTGCTGATAATGAGCTAAGGACCATTAATTCCTTCTTTTCTCTTGGTTTCTTCTTTGTGTGTGCAAACCAGGTATTTCCTTTGAAATTTACTGTTTAATTTCCATCTGTATTTGTGTTTGAATGAAGGAAACCTTGGCATTTAGTTCTATTAATTAATTAATTTAGATCTGACCAGGATCATTGTGTCCAGCCTTAGGAAGGGTTCTGACTCCCGTTCTCCCAGCCCAGTTTGGCACTTTTCCCATTGAAGCACGTGTGCAGGAATGCAATTTTCACCTCTGAATGTTAAAGCATCCCTGCTGCTTAAAAATAATCCTTGTAGAGGAATTAGAGTGGATGATTTCCCAGCCAGAAAGGCATAAATACTCCTGTATTTTTCAGCAGTTGCACCAACTGTTTCCCACAGATTTTAGTGTATTTTATATAAATAAGTTGATCACAATCAGAATCTCTTTCGGCATCACCAGAATTGCTTTTTCCTCTGGAGGGAACAGAAAACACAAATCCAAAGGGAAATGGGTGGAAAGAAAACCTCTCAGCATGAGGAGTTAAGAGGAACTCGGAGGTTGGAAGGAAATGTTTGGGGCAGGAACCTAAACAGGGATCCTTGGAATGGAGCGAGAACAAGGGAATTATAAATACCAACAAAACATCAATATGGCAAAATGACCTTTTGTTCTGGCTGAATGTGCTCAACAAAGCTCTGAAGCCTGGATCAGATTTAAATAGTCCTATCACCAAAATGAATAAGAATTAAGAAGGTAAATTAATTCCTAAGGGAAATCACTGTAGATCTCATTAGCTCAGGAACAAGATACCTTAAAACTTTTAATTAAAGATAATATTTACTGCAAATGAATAAGAGTTGGCAGGTTTCAGCAGAAACTATAATCTCATTTATGCAAAGTTTTCTTCTATTAAGGCAGACATCATTAATCTCACTGGAGATGCCCTCCAGCCCGACAGAGCTGCAGCACGAGGAGTTTCTTACAGAACTCCTTTAATCTGCACAAAGGAACCGGAGCTGGAGCAGCCCCGGACCTGGCGAGGGGCTGAGCAATGAAAGAGATCCCTGTGCAAACGCAGCCCTGCGTCCCTGGCAGCCAGCATCCCATAATGAGCTGCTTCCCACAGCTGGGAATGGGCGCTGCAGCCCTCGGCCCCTGCTCGGGGTCCAGCGCTGGAGCTGCCCCGCCTGGAAGGGGTTTCAGCCTTGGGAGTGGAGTTGGCATAGAATTAACAGGGAGGTGAGGGTGCTGTGGAGGGCTGGGAACAGCTGGGGCAAGTCCCACATCCCTGTCCCGGGGCTGGAAATCCCTCCTTTTACAGGGCTGGGCTCAGGGAGTCATGGAATGGTTGGGATGGAAGGGACCTTAAAGCTCATCCATCCCACCCCTCCCACTGTCCCAGGCTGCTCCAGCCCCAGTGTCCAGCCTGGCCTTGGGCACTGCCAGGGATCCAGGGGCAGCCACAGCTGCTCTGGGCACCCTGTGCCAGGGCCTCACACCCTCACAGGGAACAATTCCTTCCCAAAATCCCATCCAGCCCTGCCCTCTGGCAGTGGGAATTCGTCCCCTTGCCCTGTCACTCCATAGATTCCCTATAAACAACATGCCTGGGATAACCAGGTGGGATCAGAGAAGCCTGGAGTATTCCATGGCAGTCGGGAGAGGAGATCCTTGTTCCACCAGGACCCATCAGGCTGCAGGGATTTGGCCAAAGTGGAGAAGAGACGTGAAACATGAATGAACTGAGGCTGCAACATTTCTGCAAATGCCAGTGATGAGGTGAGCATTGATTCTGCTGTCAGAATGCAGAGCTCCCTCAGATCCCAGCGAGGGGGGATGTGGGATTCACTCCGGGCTGGGTGTGACGGCGGGAATGTTCCTGGGCAGGGACTGGGGTCAGGGAATGCTGGCAGGGCGGGGGTCACCCCGGGGCTGCCCAGGTGAGCTCTGTGTGGATGAGAGAGCAGCAAATAAACCAACTCGGGGGGGCAGCTCTGCCTCTTCTGGGCTTTTTCCAACCAAATCTCGTGCCAGTTGTGATGGGCTTTATTGCTCACACACAGAATTCAGCTTTGTTTCCAGCCACACACAGAATATTACAAATGTTTCAGTAATGTTTCACTAATACCAACCTCTTTTCTTTTATTACTCCGAGATTTTGGAACGATTTCAAACTGCTCTGAAGTTAAAGTCTATTCACGCTAAAAATGCAATAAGCAGTGTCTTTAGCATAGTGATTAAATCATTTACAGGGTCAGTTATTAATTACTTGTCAATATTCTGATAAACAGAGATGCTCTGGTTGGTTTTAGGGCAGCCATGCCAGGCTGGAATGTTCACTTATCACAAACCAGCCAGATGAATTTTCTTTAACATCATTTCTCTATCAAATACAAAATCCTGCAAACTGTCCTGCTCCTGGGGGCTTCAACTGCTCTACATGTGCTACGATGAAGGCTGGGAAAGATCTCCCAAATCCCTGCTTTTACTGAAACCTCCCTCTGACGACTATTCCAAAGGTTTGCTGAGGGGTTTTCCCTTTATCTGCTTCTTCCAGCTAAATCCAAGAGCTCCTTTTCCCTGTTTAAGTGCAACCCACCCCTTCCCAGTCCCAAAGCAGCGCAGCGAGGCAATCATGAACTGCCTCAAAGATGCCATAATGATTTTTTGCCTTTTCTTTTATACCTCTTGTGTATACTTTTGTGGCCTTTTATATTCTTGGTGTTTCTTTTTAGCTTACATTCCTAAACTTAAAGTTTTTTAAGTGAAGAGACTGAACATCTTGGAGGCCTCAGGCACCAAGGTCCTCTCTGGACACGTTTTGTAAACTCAAAGATGGGTCTGGCCAGGGGAGGGTTCCTGGGGAGGGGGGTTCACTCGGCCTCACTCACTGGGGAACCTTTGATAGATGTGGAAATTTGTAACACCTATAATTATATACCTGATCTATGGTGGGGGTGCATTTGGGTGGGCATTTCCAGGTGCATTTTGGGCGTGTTCCACCTGGACAGAGTGCACCAGGGATCCTTGAAATAAACACCCAGGGAAAAAACCCCTTTTTCCCTTCTGACCGTGTTGGGCTCTGATTTTAAGAACAGGGAGAAGGCGTCATCCAAGCCTGGGGAAGGGAATCTGCCCTGCACCCTGCTGCTCACGGCCGGAGCATCCCTGCCCCTGCTGCATCCCTGTCCTCTCTCAGTCCCTGTCC
>VZRO01007396.1:0-160912 GCA_013397915.1 Daphoenositta chrysoptera
AAAAAGACAAGTGAAGATCAAGACTTCTTTAACTCTTTAGTTAAGATTTCATTGTTCAATCAGGAATAAGTTTTCAGACTCAAAGGAGTTAGAATTAGCACAAGTACCTAGGAAGTTGTGAGCTAGAGCCTGGAGATCTTGTTTCATTGAAGCACCTACCTCATTCATAATGTTATGGATTGCTGTCGTGATGTTTTTCAAATTCTTTTCTAGGTAAATGGTCAAACCTGTAAAATGAGGGAGTGGTTAGAATGAGACTTTGGGCGAGGGACAGCTGAGCTGCCAGGAGCAGTTTGCTGCTAAAAAGGGAATTTTGCTGTGAGGTTTATGACTCCCCCCACGCCCAGATTTCTGGTTGGTTGGACATGGGAGATTAAGCATGTGTGTGAGGTAGTTATACTCTCCCGTTAATTTTTCTGCCAGTCTTGCAAGCTGGTTTAATTTTTTCAACCTTATGGGGGTTTCTGACGGTTCACTGTACATGAATGGTCTGTATGAGGGACCAAATTAGCACCAAAGGCTGATGGCATGTGAGGGACAGGAATGTGCAGCTCAGAAGGGACACAGAAGGGGGTGAGCCTATCCTTTTGATATCACTGAGTGCTAGTTGTCTCATGACACTTTTTGCTGCATCTCTTTGAGTTAATAGAGATTAACGAGCGTTCATGTGCACTCCATGTGCACTCTTGTTTCGTACCATGGAGGAAACCATAGAGGAAAGGTCATCATTACTTTTGCTGTAAATGTTCTATATAGCACCTCAGAGATCATTTCATGAACCAATACAGTGTACTGTTTGTAGCAGCACTGTAAGCATCTTATTTGCAGCATGGTAATGATGTTTGTATTGGTATTGTTCTCAAGATTTGAAGAAAGTTTTGCATGATAAGGTTACTTTTAAAAGTTTTGTAGCAAATAGTGAAAGGACAGCTGATAAAAAGAAAGATTGTCAAGTGTGTTCTGTTCATATTTCCCTGTTGCTAATGACCAATGTAGTGAAAAAGATGTTTCTTAATGCAAATATTTTAGTTTCTATGAAAGAGAAAAGTGAAGTCATGGAACTTACTTTGAGAGATTATAAAATTATCTACAGTGGAGACCTAAGAGCATTTGTTCAGCTGCTAAGTGAAAACTTAGTTTGCCAACATCAAGTTTCCACAAGCCTTATTCCTTTGTACTTTCTAGGCCTTCTGGGTTTCCCCCGCCTGTTGCTTTATCATCTGTTTCTCCTAGCTGTTTTAATTGGTAATTGTCCCAAAAACAGAGGAAGAGCACAATGATGAAGATGGAATACTGTAACTCAGAGAAACTTTAATGCTAGAGTTAAACTGGTCTAAAAATTAAAGCCCAGAAAACTAATCATGTTTTAAAATTGAGTTATTTTTTTCTGCTTATGCAATTCCTGTATTGATTATGTAAGCTGCAGTGTTAGCAAAAGGAAAACATTGTTTTTTCTGCTCTTACAGGTTTGCGATGTTTCAGGCCTTGCAGTTCTTTCATACCTTGTTGGATGACTCAGTAATCTTTTCTGAATCCATCTTGGCCCTGTGTTTTTCTGACAATCTTTATTTAACTGCTCTAGATTCTAACAAAAGCCTTTTCTCATCAGATTATATTAAATATTCAGACAGTACCCTTAAAATTGTACTGTTAGTCCTGAATGAGAGTGGATTGGTCTTCATGAGGCTTCTATGAATGCTCTTGAAATTCTGGCATTTACCAAGTAAGTCTTGCCTGAATGTTAAATACTTTTTCCTTGTTCATGTGAAGCAGATGCTCTGTTCATATTAGACTTAAAAGTGTCTGGTCCAAATCAGGATGTTAACCAAGACAGCATTCCAGTGCCAACTTTGCATCACCTGGTTCAATATAAGTTGCTGAGAAATTCTCGTAAGCTTTTCTTTCAGTTTGGCTTCATGCTCAAAGGAGGAGGTGTTGGCTTGAACGGTGCTGTTGTGTCTAAGAGACCTGTATCATCAGTCATCAAGACACAAATTTTGTTCACAGATGTCCTCTATCATACTTCTAGGCATTACTATGTGTTTTTCCAGATCATGAATTAGTTCTCGGTCTTTTAATCTTAGAAAAATGCCACACTCTAGATTTTGCTACATGTGGGAGCTGAAGGATATTCTGTGGCACTAACGTGTGCTAAATAATCCCTAAATAGTGAAATAAAGGTGTGCAAGGTAGGAGCATACATCTTCTGTCTGCAAAGTGTTACCTGAAACAGAAACAATTTATCATTACTGGGAGGCATTTGTCATATTTAAGGTTTGCTGTGAAAAAAGTGTGCCTTACATGGTTTTTATATGCAAGTTATTAAATGTAAACCGAATTTCCAGGGGGAGCTTTCTTAGAATACTGTATTGTCTATTTAGTCACATCTGTTTCATTTTGCAGTCCTTTGGAGAGGGCTGACATTTGTGTTGTGGCTTACTGAGAGTTTCAGGTCAGGTAGAATTTGTTTGTTCTATTTTCTTTTTATCCATGTTGGCTCAATTTAAGCTCAGACTTCTCTCATTTTTAAGGCAGTCTTTTGTTTATGCTTGTTTGGCTCATGAGAACATCTCCAAGACTCTTACAGGCCTTATGTAGTTCAGAATCATTCCAAACTTTACAAACTAATATGTTCTGAATTTGACCTGAAAACATTAGAAATTACTTTCTGCATTTTTTTCAGTTTCTTTTTTTTTTAATTCCCACACTGTGCTTCATACAAACTTGATATTAAATAACATCACAAACTACAAAGCTGTTGACATCTTATGTTTTCATTGCTAGCAAGTATTGTTTGCCTAAGATTTATCTCCTGAGAGAAGGGATTGCTTTAGAGAAATATGCTTGCCTTCACTAGCCTAACAATTGGTAATCTGTTCCAATGTGGGTGTGTATGCACACTCTTCTCTGTAATGTTTTCTCAGTCGTTAGGTTCCCTATAGTAAGTTCCCATATGGGAAAAAGAAGTGTGGTTTCAGCAGAAACTGATCTTTTTCTGAATGACAGTTTTGGTGTCTTTCTTTCAAGCTCACCGCACTTTCCTCTACTGCCTTGGTTTGAATAAAGGCTGTCTAAACTACAATATGGTCATCTACAGAGACCATTTTAATTCTTGAGTCAGTGTAGACTTTACAAATCTGTTTATATGGACACATAGACTATTTTTGGACCTAAATAGAAAAAAAATACAGTTTGTTACTTCTTAAAATGGAGTAAATAAAAGCTGTTTAAGTCAAACTGTTCTCTGTGTTAGGAGCTGGTTTTGCTTGCTTCACTGACTAAATTGCTGCTGGTGTTCAGTTCACTGACCTCTAGTCAGAGGTGGGCACATCTGTTAAAATCATAGGGATGCAGTACATGTGACCAGCAGCATAAATTTGCCTGGAGAACCTTACATTAGATGTGAGAGGTGAACAACACATCTTAACTTTTGCATCTGAAGTTCTCTGGAGTGATGCTTGCAAGCAAAACATAATTTCTTCCATGGAAATCTTGGATGCATTTTCTATGGAATTTGGTGAGATGCACCAAAAATGGAACAAGAATTTAAAGTTTTCAAAAAGCTTTCTGAAGCAGACAGCCAGATGAAATACATGGAAGTCAGTATGTTCTGTCTTTTGGTTCTGTCCTCCAGACTTCATTTGACACATGGGAGTGGATGAGCACAATGCTTCCTCATTTGTGTCCAGCTGCAGGGACAAAGGAACATGCTGTGTCCTCTCAGCTGTAGCAGGAGTAGTGACCATCTTACTCTTAACATCTGCAGGTCTTCTTTCTTTTCTTAACCAGCACCTGTAGCTGTCTTTGTATCTATGGCAGGGAGGGAAGGTGAGAATTACAAAAGGGTAGTGTTGTTCCCCCTCTGCCTCCTTTAATTTTCCTCTTGCAGAAGTGATTTCTGCTTCTGCATATTTTGAAGTCCCTGTGACAGGCTAGGTAAGCAGGAAACCTTTGCTGCTGCTCTGTCCCACAGGGCATCCTATAGAAAGATTTGCTTTTCTTCTTGGGCCTGACATGCACCAGAGTCCTCCTGAAAGAGGTATTTTTCTCAGCATTGAAAAGATTGCACTGCTATGTTTTAAATGGGAAATTATGCAGGTTTTGTACTTCGTGCTGTTTGTTCTCTCTGAACTCTGTAAGATTAATAAGCCAAAATCAGCCTATAGCAGTTGTAACTTAGTGAACTCTGTTGTCCCTGTCAGTTACTTCTCTGAATGTGAACTGTCTGTGTGTCTAAGAGGCTTCAGCACAATATGGGCTTCTGTCAGCCCTGTGAAATGTTGAACAGCCCATGATGGCACTGGTGGCACCAAGCATGGAACTACTCATCTCAAGGATGTGCATTGTCTTCTCTCTGTTTTAGTAAAGCCATGGTTGCTGGTTGTCCAGACGATATATGTTGGATATCCAAATGAACAGATGTAAATCCAGAAGGGTTTGTTCTGATCAGGTTTATTCATAATAAATCTACAGATATCCTGTAAACTACAACACCATTTTGGGGTGAAGGTCAAAAGATCTAATTCTGATTCGAGTATTTTCAATGGTAAAAAATCCAGTATACTCTGGCCAAGAAGTTCTAGTTTTTAACTGCCCCTCCTTTAATGAAGGACTATGGCATTTTTGATCCTCTTCTGTATGTTTTGAGGAATATTGTCCTTACTTTTTATCTCGTAAGGTGAATTTATGAGTTCCTCAATCCCTGAATTATCTGAGATTTTTTTTCTGCTCTTTCACCATCTTATTTTAGTGACTCTTCTCTGACCTCTTTGATTCTATTTTTCTCCATATTGAACACTCTTCTTTGCAAACATCAGGACAAACAACAGTGATGCCATGGGATTATTCTTTTGTGAACTGCAGACATCATAGTTTCTTACTTTTCCAATTTAGCAATTCCCTAATCTCCAAAGTAGACATCAGTCCTTTGAGGCTATGACTGATCCTTATAGATGCCCCATTCAAATTTAGTTACCATGCCCAAAAACATTTTCAGAGGCATTATTTTCCAGGGCAGAAAGTACTGTCATCTTTTTAGTTTCTAGATAGAAACGTGCACAACTTTGTTTCTTGTTAGGCCTGCCATTGTCTGTGCCCAGAACAGTCAGTATGCCCTGCCACTTGCTTTCTACAATCTTCTCTCTAAGAAACCCAGTGCACATTCAGTCACTTTAAACAGGATTATCTTCCAGAGATTCAATCAAGCAGTGTCTCTTTCAAGTTTTGCTGTGGATACCTAGTAATTTGTTGACAAACTGTGTTTTTCATTTTTTATCAGTGTTCTTTCACTATTTCTGGTGATCTTTCGCTGCTTTGGGATGGGTGCTCTTACATATCAGACAGTATGGGCTAGGTCTTGTGTGACCACAGTAGAAATGCATCACTCCATGAAAGTGCCTTGTTTAAAGGTATATCCAGGAGCCCATAAATCAAATAAACTTACACAGCTTTAAAAGTGTTTTGTTGTTATTGGATTGTTCTAATGGATTAAGAGAAATACACACAGTTTGGCATTGTAGGATATTACAGAAGACTAAGAATATTTCATAAAGACATACTTTTTTACACCCAGTTTAAGAACAGTAAGTCTATTGTCTGTAGACCTGTTGATTTGCATTCAGTGTGTAATTCAATTTAATTGTTCATAATCAAATATTTCATCAGCTATTTCACTACATAAAAATTATTTTTCTTCACAAAATCTTCCTTAGGCTGACAGGCATAATTATTTAGTGCATCCAATTTGTCTTTTGTAAATATTGACATAGCAGCTCTGTTCTTGCTGTTCTTGTGAACTTTTCCAATTCCAGTTTTTCAAACCTTAATGACAGTAAGCATTACCAGTTGAGCCAATACCTATGCCATTTCTCAGCATGCTTGTATCCAAGCTATCTGGCTTTGCTGATGTAAAAGTGTCCAATTAATAGCTGCTGTTTAACATCATCTTGAGTTACTGTTGGAATGGAAACTATTTCATCATTGTCATAAGAATGTTGTTTGCTTTTTCTCAGACAGATGTGTGTACTAAACTTATGCTTTTCTTTGTTATTGTCAGGAATGCTACAATTTCTATCAAAGAATGGATTTTTTTTCCCCAGAAGTAGAGGACACCTTAGAGACTATTTGTCTAACAATTCTAGCTACTCTCTTCTCTTTCTGTTCTTTTGCAACTTACATAATTTTCTTTCAGTATTAATTCCCAGAAATCATCTTGTGATGACGGTACAGCTGATACCCTGTTAATGAAGTGAGGTGATTTATTCAGGCTGCCAAAGATGAATTAGTATCTTTTGTGTAAGAAGAATAAAATAGCTGAAGTAATTTTCTGTATGAGCATCCTGTTGGTAACTATTTCTTTACTACTGGCTGGTTTTACTTCTAAATCTTAACATCAAACTAGACCTGTGACCTTAGATGTTCAGTTTGGAAAGAGAAGAACTTTTCTTCTGGAGGAACCTGTTTTTTTACTGTCTGTAAAGAACAATAAAGAATTTAAGTCATTATTGGGCTGCAGATTTATAAGTGACTTATGGTAAGTGTAAAGCTGATCACCTTTTTTTAGATGTAAAAAGGGTGAACTACCAAAAGAAGCATCTAGATTTCAGTTAGAATTTTTTATTTTCCGTCATCAAGATTTTAAGTGACTCTTCACAGGTAGGGCTTACCTTTATGCCTTTGTCATGATTTAACCCCAGCCAGCAGCCAAGCCCAGGCAGCTGCTCACTCACTGCCTGCCAGTGAGATCAGGGAGAGATCTCACTGGGTAAAAGCAGGAGAACTCCTGGGTTGAGATAAAGGCAGTTTAATAGGGAAAACAAAAGCCCTGCACACAGGCAAAGCAAGCAAGGAAAGAACTCAGTGCTTCCCATGGGCAGGCAGGTGTTCAGCATCTCCAGGAGAGCAGGGCCCCNCCCTGCTCAGCAACAACAAAAACATCTCTGTATTATCAACCCTGCGTTCAGCACAAACCCGAAACACAGCCCCATGCAGCCACTGGGAGGACAGTTAACTCTACCCCAGCACAAACCAGTATACCCTAGTTCACCAGTGACTTAAAGTAAAAAAGAGATGTCGTTTGTAAGGAAAAGGGAATAACTTGTATATATATAAAATCTGAAAGGTAATTTCTGTGTGTTCCAAATAAATTCTTCAGGTTGAATTTGATAGTCTACCAGCTTATATCTTAAAATCTGTTTGCTGATCTGTTGGAGAGATAGAATAATAAATGTGGTCAGCACTTCCTGATGGGAACTGTATGAAAATTGAATCTCTTCTGCTTTCCATTTCATATAACTGTAGGGAGGTTGGTTTGGGTTTTGAAGGGACCAATAAGATCATTTACTTCCAATCCCCTTGGCGTGGGCCAGTACACCTTCCACTGAACCAGGCTGCTCAAAGCCCAACCTAGCCTTCTTTTGAACACTTCTGGGGATGGGTCATCCCCAACTTCTCTGGGCAACCTGTTCGAGTGACTCACCAATTCACAGTAAACAGTTTCTTACTAATACCAAACATAAATCTATCCTCTTTCAGTGTGGAGCCATTCCCCCTTCTCCTGTCAGTACCTGCACTTGTCAAAAGTCTTTCTCCAGCTTTCCTGTAGGCCCTTTCAGGTACTGGAAGGTGCTGTAAGGCCTCCCCTGAGCTTTCTCTCTCTGGACTGAACAAGTCCAGCTCTCTCAACCTACCTACAGAATGGGTGCTCCAGCCCTCTGAGCCCTTTTGTGACCTTTCCGGGGTCTGCTCTAAGAGGGCTGTGTCCTTCTTGTGTTGGATGCCCCAGAGCTGATGCAGTGCTCCAGGTGGAGTCTCATGAGGGCACAGCAGAGGAGCAGAATCCGCTCCCTCACAGCCCCTTCATTGGACGTAGCCCAGGACACGACTGGCTTTTTGAGCTGTGAGTGCACATTGCTGGGTCATATTGAGCTTTTTGGCTACCAGATGTCCCAAGCTGCTCTCACTCTATTCTCTGCTCATCTTGTATTTATGCTTGGGATTGCCTCAAGCCAGGTGCAGCACCTTGCACTTGGCTTTGTTGAACTTCATGTGGTTCACACAGGTCCTCTTCTCAAGCTTGTCAAGACCCTTCTGGATGGCATCCCTCTCCTCCTGCATGTTGCCTCACCACACTGTTTGGTGTTGTTGACAGACTTGCTGAAGGTACACTTGATGCCACCAAGAATGTTGCCAACAAAGATTTTCAGCCGAGCTGGTCCCAGTATCAACCCTGAGGAAGGTTACTTTTTACTGTCCACTTGGACACTGAGACATCAACCGTGGCTCTTTGTGTGCAGCCATCCAGCCAATTCCTTACCCACTGAATGGTCCATCTATCGAATGCATTCTCTCCAATTTAGGGACAGTGTTGTCATGTAGGACAGTGTGAAATGCTATGCACAAATTCGGGTAGATTATGTAAATTGCTCTTCCCTCATCCACCACCCATCCCTAATTCTGTCAGAGAAGGCCACCAGCTTTGTCAGGCATGATTTACCCTTTAGGAGGCTGTGCTGGATATTACCATTCACCTTCTTACTTTCCATGTGCATTAGCATAGTTTTCAGGAGAATCTGCTCCATGATCTTGCTGGGAACTGAGATGGCACTCTCAGCCCTGTAGTTTCCTGTGTCTTCCTTATTTCTCTTTTAAAAATGGGGATTTTATTTCTCCTTTTCAGTGGGAACTTTACGGAACTTCCATGACTTCTCAAATATGATTCACATTGGCTTAGCCACTTCCCTTGGCCAGCTCCCTCAGCACCTGTGGATGTATATTACGTAGTTCCATGGGCTTGTGTACTTTCAGGTTCCTCAGATGGTGCTGAACCTGATCTTCTATGGTGGCTGAGTGATTCTACCTTCTCCCAGTTCCTGCCTTTTCCCTCTGCTACTTGGGCAGTATGGCTAGAACATTTGCTGGTGAAGATTGAAAGCAACAAAGTCATTGAGTACTTCAGCTTTCTCCTAGTTCTTGTCCATTGCTTCCTGGACAGGTACTGTATTTTCCCTAAAATTCTTTTTATCAGTCACACATGTATAGAAGCTTTCCTTATTGCCCTTGATGTCCTTGACCAGATTTAGTAACATGAGGTCTTTAGCTTTCCTGATGTGATTCTTCATTGCTTGGTACTCCTCCCAGGCTACGTGTCACTTGGAAGTTAGCACCAAAACATTCCAAGAACCTCCTGGATTGCCTATGCCTTGCTGTGTTGTCCCTCCAACAGATACTGGGGACGTTGAAGTTCGCCATGAGGACCAGAACATGTAAACGTGAGGCCGCTCCTGTCTGTCTGTAGAGGACCTCATCAGCTTGGTCTTCCTATTTGAGTGGCCTGGAGCAGATCCCCAGTATAATGTCACCTGTGAAGAAATTAATCTGTATTTCTTTTTGTCTGCTGGGTGTAGAAAATAGAGAGAATGCTGTGACTTGCTTTTTTGGGTTCTGCAAGTATATTTGCACATTCTCTGAAAAATCGTTTTAAGAAGAAAAAAGGGGTAGAGTGTCTGCAGAGGTCTTTTGGGAGGATTTTTTAAGATCTTAAAGATTCTTAAAGTTTCTGAAAAGTCATTCAGATTTTGATAGACTCTGCCATACAAAAAAGAAAAAAAAACCCAAACAAACCCAAACACTACAAAATAACAGCAAATGAAAACTGTCTGTGTAACTTCACAATATTATAAATACAGATTTCACAATTATTCTCAGCTTTTTATTCTCACCTGAGTTGTTTTCCACCTCTGCTACATGTCACCATCAAGTTCAAATTACCACGTATGGTAACAGGTAAACTTTTATTGCCATGGAGTCTGGGAGACTTGAGTAACTGTGCTGTAATTATGATTGCCTTATGATTGAAGTGATTACATGGCTGTTTGTATCCTGCAAAACAATAACAACTTTTTTGTTTTTTGTAATGAGGTGATTCAATTTGTCTTCAGTGTATTTACAGATTGTTTCAGTAGTTTCATCATCATTACCATGCGAGATGTGCTCCATTAACAAAAATCCTTAATGACTTTTCTTCAAATTATGTGCATTAGTTTCTAATGAATCCAAATTTGTTGTTAATGGGAATATCACTTTTGAGGACGGATTCTTCAAAACCTGCCAAGTTTACCGGCTGAACTTACTTTTTTTCAGTTAGAAAGGAAGCGGCACAAATATGTCCTTGTCCTTAGCTTATATTCTGCTAAATTCTTCATCATATCAAGATTGTGATTGAAGTGGCTTGAACATGTCAGTAATGTCCTGGCAACTCCTTAAAGCAGGTGAACAAAATATCTTTTTATTAGCTAGTCTATGGTTTATCCACAAACTTTATTTTAAAAAGACTTGAGTCTATAGCATGTGGTAGAAATAAATTTGTTGTGCTAAAATTGGAAAAATTAATTATTGTTTTGCTTACAACACTGCGTATGTAATTTGTGTAGCCATGTAATGCTTGTGTGTGTGTGAAAATGGGTAGCTTCTCAGGATACAAACAGATTAATGCCTGTACTCTGAAAAGGACTGAAAACGGATAAAGAACTCCCTGTTCAGGAAGCGTACAGCTGCATTGGTGGGAAAGCAGAAGAGGGCACCGCACAGCTACCTGGTGATTTCCTCTGGGGATCACCTGCATCTCTCTTCCCTCTCTGCTCCAGTTAATTCTGTGCTCCATGAGACATTTGAGTGAAGAAACACAGGCTTTTGTTTTGTATTATGTAGAATTAGAAATCGCTAGAGGAGTTACTGGTGCAAGTGTCTTCCCTGGGACTGGCTTCTCAAGGTTCAGTCTTTGATTCTGCTTGGGAGAGGTGGTGTTTTTAAGCTGGTGGAGACTTTTTCGAGGTGTGTTAAAGGGTTGTGCTGCGGCAGTGAGCAGTAGATGGCAGTGCTGTCCTGTTGCAGAGCATGAAGGGGAGTCTTGAAATTTTAAATCCTGCGAAACATGCCTTTCACTATGTGTCTGAAACATTGATAGTTAGAGAATATATTGTTCTGCCTAAACTTAGGTTAGTTCTCTTAATACAATGCTCCGTACAGAAGCTTGGAGGAGACAGGAGGTCCTGTGTGTTTCTAAACAGATACTAAGTGCTTGTGTGTTCTTCAGTTATCTGTTTTGTACATGATTCAGACATGAAAGAGCCTAATGCTAGTATGATGCCATTTAATCCCATTGCAAATGTAATGAGAAATTACTGTGTTATGTACACACTTCCAAATTTTTTCCTCAAGGGGAAATACTTGCTTTCTGCAGAAACAACTGTTGGTTTGTGATGCAGAGTTCATTCCTGTAAATCTCCCACTTCCCCATATTGAAATATCTCTACAGTCTGAAAACTTGATGACTCATAGTGTATCAGTCTTTTGAGTCATAAGTCAGGGCCAATCTCTTGGCTTTTCTAGTACCGGAAATCTTTGAACGGAAAGACTACTTGATCACTTTTTTTTTTTTTTTAGTCATCTGATTGCAACAATAAATTTTTCTGTCCCCCACCCTTTTTCTTTTCTTTTTTTTTCTTTTTTTAATTTGTGTGTTTGTTTTTTTTTTTGGGAATGCTAATGTTTTAGGGGAGTGAAAAGTAATTGTGTTTAATTTATATCACTAAAAAAAGGCTATTATAATTGATCCTCTCATGGCATGGTAGCAGAAAGTTCCTCAGACTATTTCATCTCTGTAACAGTCTGAACTTGTTTCTCTCTAAAGTTGTTATTAAAAACTATATATATAGAGCTCAGATATTTAAATTTTAAGACAATTGTAATTTCCACAGAAGTACTGAATTCAAAGATCTTGAGTACCGTAGTGTACTTTTTTTACAGTTTTATTTCGGTGATGGACCACAGTGTAGCTGTTGTGACTTCATACCTACTCTTACATATTTTTTTAAGTTAGAGAGTTAAATTGTGTTTGGAAGTTTAGTTTGAGTGATTTTTGTGTGTTTGTGTGCACATATACAGGATTTTTGCAGGCTCTTTAAAGTAAGTATGGAGTTTATTTTTCAGCAGTAATTCTGTGAAACTTTTAGGGATGCTGTATTTTATGACAGGTCATTGATATTAACATGCTAGTTCTGTTTTTTGGGAATGAGGATATTACTAACATCAGCTTATAAAAGTTTAAAATGTAGTTTTAATAGTTACTTAACTTCCATTGAGCTGCTCATGGTGGCAGAAATAAATTTTGCTACTTGTCCTTTTTTATAATTTACAAAGAAAAGTATTTAAGGAGCTAGGATTGTGATCTTACCAAATATTTTCAAAATTAAACACCACCATAACAGTATGGAGTCATAGGATATCCTGAGCTGAAGGGGACCCACAAGAATCACTGAAGTCCAACAGTATTTAGATTGCTTTCAAAAGATTAGAGAGAAGACTTAAATGATAGGATGTCAGCTTTTAAAGAATGGACTTGTATCAAAATGGTTGTTAAAACCTGCCTTTGCTTCCTGGCTTGATACATCTTCAGGATCAGCAAACGACTTTCATACATAGTTTTTCCAGGAAGACTAAGAACAGTTTGTTGTAAACTTTTACATCATAAAAAGAAAAGAGAGTTAAATAAGAAATACAGTTTCAATGGTCAAAAAACTGAGAAAAATAGAATTGCTGGAAGCCTAGTATTAACGGATACATAACAGAAAAAAACGGTGGATTTGCTGACAAAGCCAAATATTTTGTGCAGATTGTTAAATTGGTTACATAATGCATTATATTAAAAAGAAATTACAAGAACCCTTTGAAGTGCAGTATTAAAAAAGCACCCCAGAAACTGCCAGAAGTGGGCTTTGCAGGAAAAAAGCCACAGTAATCTTTGTTTTTTGGGTTTTTTTTTTTTTTTTTTTTTTTGGTAGATGAAGTTTTGACAATTTAAAGTTTGCAATATGCTATATGGTATGTTTACCTATTTAAGCTGTGTCATGGAAAGCCATGTTTTTTGGGTTTTTTTGGAAGCAGTAAAAAATTGGCTTTACTTTTAGTTTTTGCATAGCCAGACTTGCTCTTAGGTTTGCAATATTTAGAGAAGTTCAATAGGGGGCCCTTGGTGCTTTGATCTAGTGCCATGGTGCAGTTTAATGAGAGAGGGGTTTTCAATATTGTCTGTGATATTGCAAATTCTGCCAGCTCTGTCTTAAATAAGAAAATGCAAGATTTACACCTCAGAAACCTTCTCCTTTTTCTGGGCACCCTTTCTGTTTGAAACAGGTAATTACAAAAACCTCCGGATCAATTTTTGTAAAGGGGCACCCTGATGGGTGCCATGACTGAAGTGTGACATGAGCCTTTTCCAATACAATGGGTGGCCTAACATTCCTCGGGAAGGCCAAGCTCATTAAATATTCTCTTCTTTTTTTCCACCCTCTCCCCCTCTTCATGCACTTAGCTTGAGTTGTGCTAAGTCTGAGGTTTCTTCACTGAGGACTTAGGAAAATTGCATAGAGTTCTCAGATTGAATTTTTTATGTGTATGACTTCATGATGGCATTAGCATGTGCTTTGATCCATGTGTGAATGGCACTGGGTCGGCTCTTATTGCCATATCCAGATGGTGTTACAGGGAACAAACAGTTGTGTTTTAGGATTTCTCAATAGACTGTCTAGACTGGTCTTGCAGCAGACAGATACAGCCACCCATCAAATTAGCGTTTGTCAGATTTATGGTAATGGTTCACCAAAGCCTTCCTGTCATTGACATTAAGATTTACGCCTCCAAAGTTATTTTGTCTTCCGCAGCGTGTAAAGTCTGATCATGTGTACGTGTGTGATTATCTATATGTAGACGTATATTTGCATATATAAATTTTTAACTAAAGGGAAGGAAAGCAACTGAAGAGAAGTAATTGCTATGGTAAGAGGCAGAATTTTTAAACTATTTTTTTAAGAGGCTGATTCCTACAGCTGGATTGATTAGGGAAGCTTTCCCTCGCTAGTCCATCCCCTCCCTTCAAATGATAATACGGATGTTCTGTTCTAGCCAGTGTCTCCCATATGCCCTTTTTAGAAAGAAAAACATGTATGTGGATTACTACAGCTAGATTTTGCACTTTCATGTTACACTGCAGTAATATGAGCTGCTCCCTGTACGCAGTGGGAATAACCTTTTGACAGGCAGTATGTCCATTCTCAGTGGAAATGTTTTTCCAAGTCTGGCCAGGGCTCCTTTGATCATGCCACCTCAAACGTAGGGGTCATAGCTACTATGCAATGTAAGAACCACTGATGGTTGACCAGGGGAGAGATGATTTTGAGGAGAGCATATTTAAAATAAGCCAAATGTTTTGAAGTATCTTTCTGTTTCTTTTTTTTTTAGGGCATCAGTAATTTGTGTTGCAGCGGGAATGCTAAGCAGAAGTGTTGGGGAAATTTTAAATTATGCTAGACATGCTGGTACATTTAATGGTGGAAACAAGAGGTGGTGTAAATTTAAAATACCTGAATTGCAGTGGCAAGCTCTGGTGTTTAACATGCCAGAGCATGTTTTGAAAGTGTTTTCCTGTTACAAAGATATTTCAAGAATAGCAAAGGGAGTAATGGGATGATGAAAGGATCCAGATGTTATAGTAAACTGTATGTTTGGGGAGCACTACTACTTAATGAAGGAACAATTTTACAAATACTTGAATTAATTTTCAAGTCTCTCTGTGGTATGTGCTTTGGAAAGTCTCTCCCCTGTTTGCCAGGAATAATTATTACTGATCATGAATCAGAACAAGAACTCAATTAAATATAAAGCCATTTTATAGACAGTTATATCTTCTTCTGTTGCTATTTTTCTTGCATTAAGGAGCTTTGTGACACTGGAAGAAAGTAAATATATCTGGTAGATATGCAAATAAAATTAAATATGTTAATACTAATTGACAAGAATGAAGTCCAGGAAAACAGTGTTCCCTATGCATTGTTTTAGGGGCTCATAACCTCTCTGCTACACAGCAGTAGTGTATTATTGAATCTTGAAAAAAGCAGATAGCATATTTTTTGCGAATCTGTGATCAGAGACTTTGATGGTGTAATACTTGTTTGTGTTTTTGGGTAGATTTCTGTGATTTATGTGTTCTGAGCATGTTTGACTGTTATACAGCTTTCCTCTTTAAGATCTTTAATGAAAAGAATATTAAATATCAAAGAAACAAATTACAGCAGAATAGGAATTCTTTTTATGCAGAGAAGGCATAGAGCTGTCCTTTTTTTTTTTTTTTTTTTCCTTTCTATTTTCTTTGGGATATTATCTATGGCTGTTGGGTGTAATAGTTTGTCAAACTTGGTCTCTCTATTGTACCTTCTCCTGTCTCAGTGGCAGTATATTTTTCACTCTGCCTTTTAAGCAGAGTAAGAGAAACATTCTTGGTTCTGATTTTCTTTCCTGTGCTACAATTTTATCAAAATAAGCATATCTTGCATTGAGATATTTTAATTAACCTGCTTATTTTCCATATTAACTTAAAATTAACTAGTATCAATATAGCATTTAAATAATTGAGTAAACATTGTAACTTCACTATAGTTTTATTCTGATTTTAACTGGATGTTGTGAAACATGTACCCACAAACAATAAATATAGGTTTTTGGCTTTTTTTATTTTCCAGACCATTAAATTATACTTGGTTACTTTTTTTACTCCTCACTCGTGGTACACTGGAAAACCATGTCCAGCCTGGGAGGCTTTAGATGCAAAATTTTTCTTAGAAGTTGAAGAATTGAGATTTTTCTTTCAGCATACTCCTGGTTTTCTTTTGATACATTGAGAGCTTGGAATGAAATATTACTTCGTGCTGCCTTAACTTGTATCAATCAGCTTAAAATTTTTTCATAGACAGTTTAAATTTTCAAGAATGGTTACTTTTACAGCTACTTCTACTTATTTATACACAAGATAATGAGAGTATTTATATAAGCATTGCTCACTTCAATGAATGTGGTTCAACATAACTTTGTTCGTTGCAAGTGAATTTGTCAGAGATGGGCTAAAAGGTTCACGGTTTTGTGTGTGTGTGTTTTGGTTTCCCTCAACCTCCTAAGTCTCACTTTTGGGGCAGTCTAAACTCACAAAAAGTAACGGAGGGACTGATAATAGAATAGTGGGCCTGGCCAGGTTCCTAGCAGGATGGTGTGTTGTGCTGCCTGAGGTCGTTGTGTTACAAACTGATGTCAGTTCTGAGAGGCAAAGACTCCTGGTGCCACAGCAAGGGAAGTCTGTTCTGTGAGCATGTGGCTAGAGTGGAGGAGGAAAACTTAGGAGCTGCTGAGTGGTGGTGCTGGGTATGGCCATCACAATGGCCAGAGGTGCTCACTGCCAGTACGTCCTTCTAGAAAGATGTGGGCCACCCATGTTGCCTAACTCAGGAGATGTGCGAGCAGCAAGACTTAGAACTTTTTGTTGGCTTTGTGCTTGGGTGAGTCACTGTCTTTTNTTTGGTGAGTCTCTTTCTTTTTTTTTTTTTTTTTTATTTTAAAAGAGATTTTTTTGACAGGTGATGAACTGGGAAAGAAGGTGCTTCCATCTCCCTTTTTTTTCTGACAATGTGAAGAGAGAAGTGGGAGCAAGGAGGAAACAAACTATGGCAACCAGTGTGCGAGACATGGGGGCAGAGGAGTGGAGTAAGTGATGAAAAGCAAGTGAGCAGCTGAGAGGGGCCTGATTTTTAAAATAAATTGAGACCAGCCTGTCCCTGCCAGCCCAAAGGCAGACGTGTTTTCTGCAGCTTGCCTGCCTGAACAGCAGAACCAGGGCACTGTACTGCTGGACTCTGCCTGGGCCACTGCTCTGAGTCCCAGGTCCATCACCTGCACCCCAGATGCAGTGCAGTCTCCAGTTCTGCCCCTCACTCCTCCATCTGTGCAGACACTGAGGAAAATTGGGTGAGGGGGAGGGCTCCCTTGTCGATGTACACTGCCCTCACACCCAAACTTGCAAGTGCTTTAAATCCCAGCTATCTGGTCTAAGTGGGAATATAGACCTCAGGTATTGTTTTAACTGAGTCTGGCAACCTGCCCGTCATGCAAGTGAGGAGTAGATCTGGCTGTCCTTCGGAGCTGTCCCACAGTTCTCCCAGAAGCACGGGCAGATTCTTGATGATTCTTTCCCAGTTAAGGTGTGAGAGGGTTCTCTTTACCCCTGACTGTAAAAACAAAGCGAAAAACATCCTGGTCATTGTGATACGCCTCTAGAGGTATTTTCACTGGTAAAGAAACAGTAAATTGGGCACTGACTACTCACCCTGTGACTAAGCTAGTGTTGGTGCTTTGGTTTGAGCACCTGGGCAAAAGTGGCAGTGAATCAACATGCCTACATTGGATCAAGCAGCCTGTGGAGGTCTATTCAAATTAATAAACTGTTCAGGCTTTTTTGAGGGCCCTCTGTAGTGACGGTAGCCTTTTAAGAGCACTGTTAACTTAAAAGCTGTGTTTATTGGAAAATGTCACTTAAGACTTGTATAGATGAAATATCACAGAAGGGCTCTGTAGAATTTGTGTTGCTTTCACAGGACAATTGAGGTGGGAAGGGATCTTGGAAGGTCTGTAGTCTAACCTTGTGGTCAAAGAAGGGTCAGCTTAAGGTCTGACTAGGTTGCTCAAGGCTTTGTTCAGCTTAGTTCTGGTCTTGAAACCAAGTGGAAGAAACCATCAAAGATAAGGGCTGTGGAGCCTGTCTGGGCAGTGCTGGACTGTTCCCGTGGGCAAAAAGTATTTTCTTCAATCCAGTCTGAACCTCTTGGGCTTCAATTTGTCCATTGTTTCTTGTCCTCACTCCATTTACAGCTGCATGCATCCCTTCAGAAAGTTCCCAGGACATTTATCTGGATATCTCAATTGCTTTAGATTGTCTCAAAGATTATTCTGTGTTTATACTGCTGTGGCTTTCTTAGATTTTGTAAGTGAGATTTCTTTTAGCAGAGGGTGCAGCTCAAGACTGCGCTGTGATTTTTGAGAGCTGGCACATTCAGTATGCCACATGTAGTATAAGTACAAAATAAATTTGAACAAATAGAAATTTGTACTTTTGGCAATATTGTCATCTGAAACATAAGGAAAAAATGTGATGCCTTGATGCATTTGCATTAACAAATGCCTGTTCTGAAAGAGGGAAATGAGTGTCTTTGCAAGTAACAAAGGGAAATGGTTTTTTTTTTTTTTATATGCTGCTACATTTAAGGCTCAGAGTTGAGAGACTAACTGATTTTAATTTCTTGTAGGAAACTGAGGGCATCCACAAAGACACTAAAAAGTCAAAAGAACCAAAAAACATCAATATGTTAATATGCTACTATTTTTACATAGCAGGGCAGCCTGAAATTGATGTTAAAATATCCAGTTCTATGAAAATAGATGTCTTTATTCTCTCTGCTCCACAGATAGATTTTTCTTTAATGACTATCAAGTAGGTAAGTGGTTCGTATATTTCTCTTCTGCTACCTTATGACTTTTGGATAGTCATAAGGAAATACAAGTTGAGCTACATGCTACATGAATACATGCTAAGCTGCAGTCTAGTTTGTGCACAATTTGCAGTGTAATTAAAATTATTTATCTTAGGTATGTAAGCACTTATCTATGTAAGAAAGTTCACTGAGTTGTTAGGCTAACTTGCATGATGTATGTAATGTATGGAAGTACTAAGAATCCACTTCTTAATTCCTGTTTGCTTACTTTTTGTGCGTTACCTGAAAGGGCTTAAGTATCACTTGTTTGTGTGTAGCTCCACACTGTCATTTGAGCTGTCTGGGGCCTGTTTAAAGCACATTACTTGTTTTATTTTTAAATCAGTGAACCTCCACTTTTAAAAAGGCACTGTGTCACGTTCTCTTCCTCTGCCTGATCCGGACGCACTGGAGCTTTTGCTGTCTTGCATAGTATCTACAATGACTGCTTTCTAAAGCCTATGCCTTAGGTAGTTAATTTTCTGCAGTGGTACAATAGCATTTTTGATGTGCAGAGCTGCATGTGAATAGCTAGTATTAAAAATCTATCATCAAGGCCAGAAACTATTTTGTAATACAAGGCTTCACTAACAAAAAGTACTGTTTACTGAAGTGAGTAGCTTCTTTATTAGAGCAGAAAACTAGGAGTTGCTGGAACTGGGTAGACTTGGGAAATCTGAACTGCAGAATGGTCTTCCTTGACTGATCTACTTATTTATTTTACCTCTGTTCCAACCGAAAACCAACAGAATTGGATAAAAGAAATCTGTTGCAATTTTTTTGATCTTGCCCTATCCTTACTTCTATGTAAAGCAGCATTTGTTTC
Organism: Daphoenositta chrysoptera; assembly: GCA_013397915.1. Classification (NCBI taxonomy): domain Eukaryota; kingdom Metazoa; phylum Chordata; class Aves; order Passeriformes; genus Daphoenositta; species Daphoenositta chrysoptera. The sequence goes on from VZRO01007396.1 coordinate 19,231, forward strand.
ATTTTTTATAAGCTTTCTGGGCAACTTCTTAAATACAGTTTTTTGTTAAGACAAAAATGTTGCTCAAATGTTCTACTCAAAATGCATGGTAAAGTGATATGAGTGCCTAGTGAAATTCAATATGGTACTCTGAGATGGTGCTTTACTTTTTCTCTTTGTGGGCATTGAACCCGTTCCTATAATCACAATGCTATCGCAAAGGAAATTTTGCTGAACTAATAATTGTCTTGCGGTTGAGACGCCACCACAAGTATTTCACTGCTGAAGTCAGCTGCGGTGGAAATGATCCTCCCTCCCCTGATTTGGCCCATAGCAATGATCTCTCAACTGCCATCATCACAGAAATTAATGGAGAAACGGATCCCCTCCCACGCCTTAGCATGAAATCAAGCACCCGATCTTGGAAAGAATCTGCTAGCAGAGCAGTGGGCCGCCTGGCGCGGTGAGCAATCCCCACGTGCCGCTTCCCAGGGCACGGTGCCTGTTGATTCCGTTGGAACGCCCCATCCCTGGGGTGTAGCGCTCACTGATACTCAGCCTAGGGGCGATGAATATGTGGATAACTATGCTTGAATCCACATTCCTGGAGAAGGGGTGCAGTCTCCTGGACAGCCAAAGATGGCAAGAGTTTTTAGCTACTGTTACTATGTAAGCATCTAGGAGTACTACAAATAGTTCCCAATAAAAAAAACCTTATCAAATTCCTCCTACACTCTTTGGGATATGTCAGTCCTTTCAGTAGTTAGATTTTGAAGCCCTAACGTCCTAGGGTTTAAAATTGGCAATTGCAAAAGAAAAAAATGTGCCCTCCAAACAACAATTGAGCAAATCCCCCTGAAGGAATGAGACTACACCATCGGGAAGATTCTGTTTTTCTTCGTCTGTTCATTTTGATGGGTCCTACCTATGCATAGTATGTGTTGATACTGAAAATAAAAACTTGACCTTTACCACACAGTACAGCTTAACCTGGATGATGTGACTGTAGGATAAGCACAGCTTGAGGAATAGTGAATCTTCAGTATCGAAACATTTTCCTTTGGTTGTTTGGATGGAAGCATTGACTGAAGTGAGTTAAGCACTGATATTATTTGGCTATAGAAAAATACAGAAAAAACTAATGGGAACTTGATGCCATATTCCAAAGTCTCGTCCTACAGACCCATGAATATAAACAATATTTAAAAGAAATTATTTTAATATTGGCTCAACTGGTAAAGAGAAAGCTGTAATTACTGGACGGTGTGTAAAAATCCAGTGAAATAATTCAGGAATTTTCACCTTAATGATGTTGAATGCCTCTAGAAGTTTTAGATGCTCAGGTTTCTGAATGGAACTTTTCAGCTTGCCTAAGGAGTTGGGAATGAACAAAGTTACATGCCCATTCATTCACAAAGTGGAGAATACCCAAGCTAATGAGTAGGAAATGCTGAAGGGTATGACTGAGGTTTCTGCCACAAGATCTGCAGTGTAAAGTGGTTGAAAACTGCGGGATCATTAGGTGAGTATTTTTTCTGAGGGGAAAACATGGTTGTTAAACTGTAAATTGAGATTTCTGCCTTTGACAGAATAGAAAATGAAAGGTTTTGTTCGTTCATTTTTTAAATAATCTCATCTCATGTCTGTATTGGAAGAGGAGGGTTTTGTACCATTGGAGCAATATTTTTCCCTATGTGTGGTCAATGGAGAAATCAAGAAAGTATAGGATGTTTGCTTTCTTTGCCAATATTTGTTTTCAGTATCAATTTATAATGGCAAAAATGATGACATCAAATTCTTTAAAAACAAATCCATGCAATCTGGTTTTTGTTTTCACTGTCCTAAGATATCAGTGATGAAGTCTGTTTCTAATAACTAGCTAATGAGCCACTGAAATAGCTCTAGTTGCTGAGATTCTTTCTGGGAAGATTGATTAAATTCTCCAATATGCTACAGTAAAAAAGTCGATCTAGAGTGCAACCAGCACAGGAAACGTTACGAGCAAATTTGTCTTCCACTCATGATGGTTCTTACACTGAGACTAATGAATATTGCAAGAATTTGGAATGCAGAATGGGACTAGTATGACTTTCAAATATATTTGGAATTTGTGGAATGGCAAGCATGAGCAATCATGCTTAATTTTTAACCGTAATGTGACTAGAAAAGTATTTCCTTGAAATTTTTCTAGAGTTCTGACTCTGCTCACCAGAGATACAAAGTACATAGTCCAAGTATATGGAGATGGTCTTACTCTGCTTTAGAAGGATTAATAGTTTCAAATTAAGATCAAAAGAATGTCCAATATATGTAACATGTCATGCATCTTAATCTACCTTAAGCAAATAAGACATATATAACACTGACCTTCACTTGGCATTTTAGTGATGCAAAGGAGTTAAGAGCTTAGATTTTGTCTGAGCCTCAAGGTAGAGTTAATTCTTGTTAAAATAAGTCATCCACAATATGCACTTAAGGGAAATTCAAAGCTATTACAGCAGATGACCTGCCAAAAATCTTAAGTCATTTATGACAGTCTAATAATGTTAAATTCTTTGAACATGTGTAAAAATGGGGAAACTTTCAGGTCTAATTCCTGAAAATGTGGGAAGCACAGAATTGTATGAGAACACTAATGATTGAGTTGCACTGCAAATTCACACAGTTAGTTTAATTTAATGGGGTGTTTAATTGCTGATAGAAGTTCAGCAATTTCTCCAGGAACTATGTTTTTGTTTATCCTCAATGAGATGCTGTGTGGCACCTGCACTTTTGTCACTGTTTTCATCTAGCCAGGCACCACCAAATTATTTTTAACCAGAAAATTATGAAGAGGACTTTGCTATCCTAAAATGCCACATATGAGCTGCTTTTGTTTCCCAAATAAAACATTCATGATAGTACAATAATGCAATACCACCATGCTGCTTCTGCAGACTTTTTCAGTTTGTTTTTTTTTGCAGCTGGTCTTTCCCACTGCATGACTTTTCTGATGCTTCTGAACCAACATAGCTTTAAAATTATGGAATGAAGTCCAAGTCACATGCTTGATATAGTTAAATTTTGCTAAAATATGTACTTCTACCACATTTTCTGTGCTGATAGGTTCACTGAGGAAATTCTTAATTTCTTGGTTCAGTATTATTTCAACTGGCATCTGTGGTATATCAAGCTGTCCCTGAAGGATTTTTCTCTGTGTTTATCTGACACACAAGAAAAATTTTTCTAGGAAATACCACTGAATAGTATGGTTGATTGGAGGAGAAAATATATTGCTATTAGGCTGGAATGTAAGGCTTAGCAGAAGAGAAAAGCAGTAGACAGCCGGAAGAAGAATCACGATACATTTGTCATTAAAATACTTCAGTGTGCCTGGAAGTCCAAGTAGGTTTTAATGTTTTTACAATGAACTTCATATGTATGCTTAGTGCAAAAATATTTACCTGGTTTCATACTGTTGAGTGGTGTGCTTATTGCTGTCTATGTGATTTTTCTTATGTGAACGTTTCCAAATCAATTTATGGTCTGTTGGAACTTCATCTTATTTGTAGAAGATTATTTTTCCAAGGATTTTTATTGGGATCGGACTTAACTGTTTTTACCATTTAAGGCTGTATAGTGTCCCCAGCTGAAAAAATCTTCAAACATTTAGACTACAGCTTAATAGTTCATTTTGATTCCTGTTTCTGGACACAAGTCAAATATGAGACTTCTCAGCCCAGTTGTGTCCTCTTACAATAAACTTCTTTAAATTACCCTAGTTTCCTTGTGCTAGATGGACATCACAATCATGTTCTCATATTTTTTTGATGCCTTTAAAAACAAAACTAGCACTGAAATGTGCATTTTGTTGTTGCATTAGACCATGTTTCCACGCTGAAGGACTGCTTTCTTTTGAAGTTCAAATAAGTTGAATGACTGCCAAAACTAAATTCCAATTCTGAATGAAAAAAAAAAAGCCATATAATTATTACTTCTTTTCTAGTGTATGGAACTTAGACTCTTTGTTGGTTTACACACATTGCACTGTGGCTTGGATTATGTGGAACTTCAGTGGCATTTCTCTACTAGTAATACGTTAATAACAACATGTTCTTTCCCCTTCCTGTTAGTTTTCATGATTTTGGGGTTTTTTTCTTCTTTTTTCTTTTCCTGCTCTTTGTCTCAATTTCTCTGTTTGGACTGACATTAACATCAATTTAGTGAAGTTAGGTACATTTAAAAATAGGTTTAATCAAATATGTTTCTAAGAATGAACTTAAAAGTAACCTAACTGACTGCTAGTGTTGGTTTCAAAATTTAGGCAAAATTGCATTAGTTTTGGAAACTACAGTTGACCTCATAATAAAGATGTCTGAGATTTTTTATTTTAGCAAAACAACTCAAGACAGCATATATTCACTAGAATTTCCCATGTTTTACTTAATTTTGAATCATAGGCCTGGATATTTTGTTATTTTCCTTCAAAATATTTCTGAGTTTAGAGAGAGCACTTAATGCTTTAAAAAAGGTCTGAGATATTTTAGTTTCCTGTGGTAAGGAACTTGGAAAATTCAACAGGAAAAACAGTAGCTGTTAGCACTTTTTCAGATTTGATCAGTATGGTTAGTAGTGACTGGAGAACTTCTACTTCGTCACTCTGCCTAACTGGTGAGTCTTGAGGAACGGTCAGTCTTATGCTTTTTCTTATATGTTGCTCCATATTTTTTTAGTTTGATTTTCTTGGTACACATCAGTTGAGGATAGTGACCTGACACAATTTGCCTCTTCTCTGTTGCAGGAGATCTAAGGGCTTGTGCTATCCTTTGGGCATCAGGAATTTTGCCATGTTGGAGAATGCAAACAGCATTTTTTTCTCATTTATATAGGCTTTATAAAATGCTTGTATAAAAATGAGTAGAAATCATTCTTTTGCAGTAAGTACTTCAAAACCTGATCTTTCTGCTTTCGACTTGTGGAACTGGAAGTGACTGCAGTCTTGGATGGTCTCCTCTTTTAATTCCTTTGGTTCAGTATCTATCCAGAAGGTCTGTGGTACTTCCTGCTCAACTATACAAGTCCAGGCTAGGTTGTCCAAGGTTGTACGTAGAGCTGATGCCTCACTACCAGCTCTTATTCTGTTGGGCTGTGGGGTTTGGGGCTGAGTTTTTGCTTCCTACTGGTCTACACAGGTAGTGTTTCTAATATAGAAGTACACCAGCACCCTGTTCTCTCTGTTCTGCAAACCTCTCATGTAAAATTCATCTATGTGCACGATGATTCCACCTCCAGGTATCAGATAAGGATTGTGTGCAGTGCACCAGAAAACCAAGGTTTAATGTCTCTTTCCCTGCTTTTATAGATTGCCATTTTTTCCTGATTAAGCATTGATCTCTTTAAGACATAATTTGTGATTGTATGCTTTTCTGGCAATAATCTCAAGAGCATGATCTTAAGAATTTCTAACAAAGATGAGGAAACCTGATCATTTACACATTTCTTCAAATAAAGAGGCCTATATTATTATTACTTAAGAAAGTAAAATTCTTCCAGTGCTTTTTCAGTTACTGGGATTTTTTACATGTTTTAGAGCAGTTAGTTTCTTCTGAAATCCTACACTTCGTAACAAAATCAAAGTGTGCTGCACTCCTTAATCCTTGTATAAATTAGTATGATATATCCCATGCCTTGTTGTATCTTTTCATTGTTATAAATTGCTTTGAAGAATTACTTGTGAGCTGTGAAAGCATCCTTTTCAGTGAAAAATCTCTGTGGCATGAATAGAACTGTGTGCATCTTTTCTCACGCTCTATATGTTCTCTCTGTTTCAAAAATACTGATCTAATGATATGTAGGTAATTGGCAGTTGCTGAAGTTTCACTATTAAAGTTTATTATACCTTTATATTACAAAATCACAGCTTCCAGTTCTTTATTACAGTTCTTTAGTAATCTGCCAGTCTTTAGGAAAGTGAATGTAAAAAATCTAAGACACTTAAAACATAGAGTTGAGTTAAAGCCAGTGTACTGCTTTTACAAGTAATCATATGTCTTAGTCTCTAAAAGACAACTGTCTTCCATTTCTTAAGCCTGTTTTTATTCATTGTCTCACTCTGAGTTATGCTAGCAGCTACAGATTGCTTATGTTTCTCTGATAGAGTCTCATCATTATGGCAATTCTCCCCGGTCCTTAGTGATTTTTTCTCTCTAGCCAGCAGAAAGGAGTTTCCCAGCTTGGCAAGATTTATGCTGATCTAGAGTAAATGATAAAATTTTTGTTCCCGTAAGAAGCAGTGAGTCAGTTCTTACTGAGGTGCCTGCAGCCTGTTTAGAACATGTATTAAATCTCCCGCAGCTAAGCATTAAATCAGCTGACGAACTAAGCATCCCTAAGTTACCTGAACAACGTATTAAGTTTATTTCTACTTGAATTTGTGATTGTATTCATCAACATCAGGTGTGCTCTTAAGAAACAACCTGCTGCTTTTTTTAATTACGAGAATTTTTAGGGAACTGTTACATAATAATCATCTGAAAAAACCCAGACACTCACCACACTTTCAAGGAAAGAAGTATCATTGTGAAACAAATTGCACAGGAAGGGTTCAGGCAGAGGGCTTTTGCTCCTTATCAAAGTATTGATTTCCTAGAACTGACTGGAGGCTGCACCTACTCTAAGGAGAAAATTTTAATTCCCCTTAAAAGGCTTTCAACAGTTCTGAGAGAAAAAAAAAAAATCTGGCGTAGTAATACACTCTTGTGGATTGAATTGTTTCATGCCTCTTAATTGATAAAAAATGGTGATTGTTTCACCAGGAGAAATTTCTTGGTTTGGGCTGTCAGCACCACAGAGCAGGCACACAGACTTACCCATGAGTCTGCATAGCTGTATGGCAGACTGTTTTGTGAGCAAGGCCACAATAATCTGGGTTTTCACAAAAAGTAAAACTGGTTCTTGCCAGCTTCCATGTTCACCTAAAAAATGTTAAAATTCAGCCATGGCTTTTCAAAGGCAACATAATCTGTATGCCCAGAATTTGTCTACAGAATATTCTTTACCATTTATTTGTTTTGGCTTTGTTTCTTTTTTTTCCCACCTAACTCAAGGAGATGACTAGGCATTTGTCAATACTTACTAAAAAACAAAAAAAATCCTGTTTGTGTGGTTGTTGTGTGAGTTTTTGTGTTGGTATTTTTGTGGGGGGTTTTTTGTGGTTTTATTTTTGTGTGTGTGTGTGTGGGGGGGGTGTTTTGTTTAGGTTTTTTTTTTTTAACCGTGCAAACTCATGAAAACAACTGTTATTACCTGTAGTTGACACATATCTCTGCAGGATCTCTTCCCTTCCCTATCAGCTAAAAATCCCCATCTCAAACTGATTTGTGTTCCCCAAACTTTCAGGCACTAGAAGTAGGGCATCTCTTGGCATTCTCTTTAAAACAATTTAAAGGCTGTGTAGTCCTTGGTTGATGCATGCTCAGGAATAATAAATTTCAGTTCTGATTTTGCAGTTTTAAGTGAACAGAATAGCCAATGGAATCTTCATCAGCAGGGTCTCAGCTGAGAAACTCCATGGTAGATATGTAGCCAGAAAAAAAATCCAAACCTGAAACTGGAGAGAGGAGAAATATGAAATGCCTGTGTTGGAGCATGGGATGTTTTCAATGGCTGAAGTTTCTCAAACCTAGCTCATTAAGAGTTTGATTGAGGCTAAACCTGTTCTGCATTCCAAGAGGCTCTCATTGATTAAAATTTGAAGAATTTTTAATGGTACTTGAGATTCGGTACTTGCCTTCCTCTAATTGTATATTTTGGATTAATGTTTTTGTGTGGGTTGGTCTGTTTCCTCCCATGGTAGTAATGTGCTGGGCTAGCCAAGTAAAACTGTTATGCTCTATGAGGGGGAGGGAAGAGAGGTTCCTGTATATGTTACTACATATTTCATAGTCCCTTGGGTCTTTTGGTCAAAACAGGTATTCTCTTGAAGTTTCTCATTTTTTTGAAAATAAAGTGTACTGGGAAAGTAAAAGGAAAAGGCCACATAAGATTGGAATCATTCATAGGGAGCCTAATGAATAAGAGATACGTATAGTCTGCTACTATCTAGTGTTTCAGATTTGACACTGGAGACTGGTAACGCCATGAACTGGTAATAGGCCATGTCTATTGGATCTCCCATTGGTGACTGCACCAATACTGGAATTATTCTTACTCCATTTTCTGGTGTTGAAAAGCAGTTTTGTCTTTAGTGTTCCAAGCAGAAGAATTCTTTGGCCAGAAGATTTGCACAGTCTGCAAGATCAGGCTGTCATTGCTCTATCCACCTCCTTCTATTACCTAAATCTTCCCATTAATTCTTGTTGGTTTGCGTGTACTGCTGATGCTATTTAGATGTTAAGTGCATACACTTCCTATTTTAACAACTTTTGTTGCATCGGTTTCTACTCATATCTTCTTTTCCTTATCTCCTGATAATTTTAGGGCAAACAAGTATTTGTTGGTTTGTTCACTTCTTGGTTTGGTAATGCCTAAATTTGCTGTGATGTGCTCAGCGTACTGCATGAGCAGAGAGCAGCAGGGACTCCTGAGCAGGTTTAAAAGTGACAGTGGAAACTGTACTTTCCTTCTTAATGTATTGTCACACTGTCATGATTGTGTTTGATTTTGCTTTATGGTATTTTGCAAATTGATTCTAAAACTCTCCCGTTTTTGACTTCCCACCCTCCCCCCCCATGTCAATGGTCCTTTTGTTCTCTCTGGGTTTTTTGGTTTTGTTGCTTGGGTGGCTGGTTTTTTGCATTTTTTTTGCACACAATTTTTTAATTTGACTGATACGCGCAATTTTGTTGTACTTACTATTCTGTCTCAGCTATGAACTTGAGCAGTAAGACCAGACTTTATAGAAAACAGTCTGGACTGCTGTCCTCAGAGATTTCTCCTCTTTTCTCTCAGATTTGATGTCAAATGTTAGTTTAGAAATCTTTCATAAGAAGGAACAAGACATATCTTGGGGCTTAATCTCAGAGGAAACTTTGCCTCAAGTAAACATAACTTATTTCTTCTTCTTCCCTCAAAACACACTTAGAGTTTCTCTAGGTTACTTTGCTTTTTGATACTCAAGAGAAACACACGCAGCCCTGGAATAATTTTCTTTCATTTATGATTATGATGCCAAACAACTCTGAAAGCGTGGGCTGAAGCTGGTTGGAAAAAATACTCTGGAGTTTGCCTGTTTCTGTAATGTTACTGATAGAATGGATGGAATAATTCAGATCTTGTTACTTTTTTCATAGGTTTATTCACTGGTATCACCTGAATCCCCCTTGAGATCTTCTGGTTGTTAGTGCATGAGGACGGACTTCTCTTGTTTGCACTTGGCTATTCCTATGCTTTTTCCAGCTATGTTTCAAATTAATTTGTGTTTATTTGAACTGATTTTTTTTCTAGACCATTTTGCTATATTGATACTATTGTAAATTTCAGAAGTTTCACTTCACAGGGCGTGATGGGTCTTAATCTCTTAATGTCCTTTGAATTTACCTGCAAATTTTAAGAGTAGGACAGCAGCTGTGGCTTTTCTTGTTCTTTATTTTTTTAATGTCTAAAATACAATGCAAGTATTAATTTACCTCCATCTAGTGTGCAGCTAGATTTCTCTTTGCACCAGATACATTTTTCTAATTTTTTTCCCTTGACCCATTCTGGCATGGGGCTTGAAGATATCACTCTACTGTTTCTATAAATCCTCTTTTTGATATTGTTACCAGAGTAGTCATATGTGTGCCACGTATGTCAAATACAAACGTCCAGGGTCTTGTATACTTGTGAATAGTTTTTGAGGAGAAAAAAGAAACAAAGTGTGCTGTTGCATGTAGGTGGCATGCAGGCAGCTCAGAAAAAAATCAAAGAACACCAAGTGGTCTATATGCTTCTTTCTGCTTTTGTGATCCCATGCAAATAGAACAGAATTACTCATTCTGTGCTGAAAAAAAAATTGTTTGGTAACCCACCTTGTAGCACACATAAATCATGGAAAAGCTTTTTATGGTTTGTCTCAGAAACTGTACAGGGATGACTTTTAGCAAGCCTGAAAGCTCAAAAGTGTGATTTTGTTGTAGTTGTTGTTCGTGTGGTTTTTTGAGGGGGAGTATTAAGAAAAAAATTTATACATCTTTTATCCCTACCAGAAATTAGAAGTGATGGGAGGTGTCATATCTTTAACTTTTGCACATTTGGGTGGTGCTGCTACTGCCTTTTTTGCTGGTATTTTCAATGATTCTTCAGGCTTTTTTTAGTGTGGTTGTGTTTCCTTGAGTTATGAAATAAACTATTTACTAAGGCTTTCATTCATCTTTTTTGTTGCCTTTGTCTCTTGCTGTTAAATGTGAATGGACTGGTGGATTGAATGAGTTACTCTTGTGCAATAAAACAAGAGGAAAGCAAACTGTCAGAGAGGAAACAACTTTAGCAATAATTCTACACTTGATGGAACTTAGAAGTGTCCAAAAACCCCCTTAGAGCTTGATTTGACACTGCAGTGAAGTGAGTGATTGTCTTCTGTTCAGATCACCACCTGTGCATGTGTTTATAACTGTTTGCTGACTTAGCTTTGGTTTATCATAGCTGTCTGCCATTTTATTTTACGTAGGCTTTTAAATCATACTACTTCACTGAATATCTGAGTACATCTAGAACTTGGTATTTACTTCCCACTTTCTTCTAGTGTGAATATAAGGGAGAGTCATCATTTGGTTTTGATTTTATAGGGAGTGTGCAAGACATTAAGGTCAGAGAGGCTAATTTTCCATTTTGGATGTGAGGTTTGTGGTTTATTTTGGCTGATATTAGGGAAAGGACTCTTGTTGCCTTACAACTTCTTCCAGGGAAGTTACGTCTTTGACTCCATTTATTGGATTTTTGTGATTCCTGAACTTTGGGTCAAGCCTTCATCCAAGAGCAGTTCATCTGATATCAGATAAAACAAATTATCTCCTGCTATTTGACCCACTGTAATTGTATCATCATGACCATGAAGTCTTTTGAAATTATATGCTCTGAACGGCAGTGTTGTATCTGGCTTGTCAGAAGTCATCCAATTCTTTCTTCTTAACTGTATCGCCTCTAAGCCTTCTCTGTTGGTAGCAGAGTTATCAAATATGTTAAAAAATGAATATGTCTGTGTTATTTGTCTGGTTTTGGAGCTTGAGCCTGTGTCTTAAGTCTTGTTCATCTGAGACTACCAGGGGTGTAGAAAGTTTTTTAAGGCGTGATTGCTTCTTTTGATATTTCAGAACCTGGCTCCTCTGAAATACCAAGAAGCTTTTGACAGGGGATGGTAAACAATTTCAACCAATGAATCCAAATATATTTCTTCATGGTCAGAAGGCAGAACTTGAGATTCCTGCTCTAGACCATATGTTGCTGCTTAGTGTCCTTAACAGAGGGGGATCTATGTGAACCTCATGAAATTCAACAAGGTCAAGTTCAAGGTTCTGCACCTGGGGCAAGACAATCCCAAGCACTGCAAGCTGGGCAGAGAATAGGTTGTGAGCAGCGCTGCTGAGAAGGACTTGTGGGTGCTGTGGGTGAGAGGCTGGACATGACCCAGCCATGGCACTCCCAGCCCAGAGAGCCAAACGTGTCCTGGGCTGCATCCAGAGCAGTGTGGGCAGCAGGGGAGGGAGGGGATTCTGCCCCACTCTGGTGAGATCCCACTTGCTGCATCCAGCACTGGGGTCCCCAGCACAAGGGGACCTGCTAGAGCAGGTCCAGAGGAGGCCTGAGCACCTCTCCTATGAAGACAGGCTGAGAGAGCTGGTCTTGCTCAGCCTGGAGAAGAAAATGCTTTGCGAGATTTTACAGCACCTTCCAGTACCTGAAAGGAGCAACCAAGGGAGCTGGTGAGGGACTTTTGACAAGGGCATGTAGTGATAGGACAAAGGAGAATGGTTTTAAACTAGAAGAGGGTAGATTTATATAAGGTGTTGGAAAGAAATTCTTTACTGTGAGGGGGTGAGACCCTGAAGCAGGTTGTCCAGAGAGTTGTGGTGATTTATCCTAGGAAGTGTTGGATGGGGCTTTGAGCAGCCTGGTCAAGTGGAAGGTGTCTCAGCCCAAGGCAGGGCAGTTGGACCTAGATGATCTTTATGGTCCCTTCCAACCTAAACAATTCTATGATTCTATGATTTCTGTGAGGTAGGATATCACCAGGACTGTTTGTGATTTAAAACTGCCTCACTTTCTAGAGAAATTGTTTTCTTCTGTCTTTTTTATATTCTGTCTTTAATGCCTATACTCGTTGGTCTTTCTGCAGCACATGCTGATATAAATTTGAAGAGGAGTAGATGCATATAGAGAAAGAATGCTTTTGGTGCAATCTGTGGGTTGATCACTCACTCCACAGCCAGGTTAAACTAGAGGATTGCTTTATCCTGGGCGAGGAATGGTGTAGCAGGTTAGGAGACCTTGAGCCTTCCTTTGGAGTTTGGATCATTACCTCGTATTGGGGTGGAGGATCTTGAGTATAGTGGTCACTGCATAATGAGGTTGTGAACAGTCAGAGCCATGATTTTAGGATTTTCATCTGTGCTGAACATCACTCAGACTGGCAGTGGCTACGTGCATCTACATTCATCTCTGTTGGTAGCCACAAAACGAACAGCAATCTTAGGTTTTGTCCTTATTACTGAAGTCATGTAGACAAAGATGAACCCTGTTAATCTGATGTTTGAAAACATGAAAACAGTGTCACTTACTGGGTGCCTTAAATTTGGTAGGTTTTCCTCTTCCTCCCCATCTTTTTTTTGTAGACATATAAGCACCTGTACAGCAGTATGAAAACGGAAGAGCCTGCAACTTTAGCTCACACTGTGAAATGTATGGAATTTTGTTGTACTAATTTAAATTTAAGGTATTCATACAGTTAAAATTTAGTTTATTTATATATCCTTCCCCCCCCCACCCCCCCAGAGTAAAATTTCATTCTGGTGCCTCGTGTATTTTATTACTTGCATTCAATTATTCCACTGCTGTTCCCAGTTGTTTCCTATCCTTAACATTGTAACTGTCTGTTTTGTGTTGTTGTGCCCCCCCGCTTCACATTATCTCTTCAAGGTTTGAGGTTTCTTTGTGTGATCTCAGGCAACATCAGAGCTATGGAACCTACTGTGTGCAAATTTTACTTTTTTAAATAAACTCCTTGAGTATGATCAACAGCTTCAGATGATTAACCAGTCCTCTGGATGTAAGTGTGTGCGAGTATTAGAAGTCGGTTTGTTCAAAGATACCTTAAATGAAAAAGAAATTGTAAAAGGGGACCAAATCCATAAGTATAACCAAGAGGGGGGAAGGGAGCAGAGTTAGGGTTGAGCTTTCAACCTTAATTCTGTATTTCAAGAGTTCTGAATGCTTGGTTTGTTAGCATTAGTGCTGCACTAACTTAGGGTATTTTTCCATGAGAGTGTGTGTGTTTAACCAACTAAGCATGAAATCCCTTGCTTCTGTTTGTCCCTATTAAATAGTGGCAACAAAAGAAACAGACAGGAGATGGGTCCAGAACAAAGCAGAAATAATGGAGTATTTCACCCCAAAAAGGAGAGTGAAACGAGAAGTACAATGAGTAGGCAAAGACAGACTCAACAGCTGGAGGCAGTTTAATGTGTTGTAGAGAGTAGTAATTCAGGGACATTTGCTGCCCAGAGCTTCAATCTGTGATCTCCAAGCGGCACATACATCCGAAGTGTTTGGCCATCCCTGCTATAAACACAATATGCTTTTCCCAGAAGAAATCTCCATAGGGCTTTAAAGGGACACTGTCTAGGACTGTCAGCATAAATACTGCTCCACCTAAACCCAGAATCATCTGGTTGGGTTAGAAATCTGCAAGGAGGAGTAGAACTGGATAACTTCTTCCCTTAACTTTTACAAAATGATCATATATGCACATGCAGCATTCATACACACTTACAAGTGAAATGAAAGTAACAGTGCTGCAGAATGTTGCACAAATTTCTGCAGACTGCAGCACCTATTACCCCAGTTTCCTGGACAAATCCATCCTTCTTTTCAGAAACTGACTAAATGCTTACATTTTTTAAAGTTACCTTATTGTTTTATTTTCAGTACTTAAAATTATGTTTTTTCATTAAAAGATTAACTCCTGTCTCTTCCTGCTTGCCGCTCTCTGTATACCTATTTTCTCCATCCAGTGGCTATAGATTTGAGTGTAATATTCTCAAAAATTATGAAAGCTGACCATTTGATATGTCATTCCTTTATACTAGGTAAGGTCTTAACCTGATTAGAAGGCTCAAAAAAATGTTGTTCCATTTTTGTTGTTAGCAGTGGGGTTTGAATACATGACCATACCGCAAACAACCTTTCAGTGACTGTGCCAACTAGCTCTGCTTGACCCTGTATTTGCAGTTGTACAATGTTTTCTTTCTGTCTGCTCTGACACTTCCTCTAAGAGGCACTGTTTGGGTTTAGAGTTTGTTTCGTAATACCTAAAAGGCAGGATTTTATTGCCCATCAAGCAAATCAGGTTTGGGAATCAGTGGAGGAGACTTTGAGGTCCATATCTGGCAAGTTAATTCAAGCTTCTCTTATGCCTTTTGGGTTAACCAAATGGAGTGGAAAGTATGCTGGTTTGGGAAAGAACTGAGCACTAGTTGTGAATTGAGCAACTCTCTCAATGTTTTTGATATATTTGTGTTTTGGAGTTTGGGAATGATTTCTTTAGTTACTAGTACACATTTCTTGCAGTTTTGTGGTTTTCAGAGTGCACTGTAATATGTGACGACATCTTAAATAATGTGTAGCTCTAGTCCATGGTTATAAAATACTTCAGGATGCATTTCATGTCCATAATAAAATGCAGAATATAAGATGCAATTTTATTTGCATGGTCTGTGACTTCTGAATTTTTTACTCTCCTCCACAGATACGGTGCAGCTACTACATACAGCTGCCAAAGTTGTGACAATAAAGGTTTAGTCTCTGTAATGGATGCTTAAATAACCCTAACTTTGTTAGGGAGCAGGTAACTTAAGGCTGCTGAGAGAACCGGAAGAGAGTGATCAGACTGTATAGTGATATTTCCAATGGGAAAGATGTTCATTGAGCTTGAGTAAGGAGGGTTGTGAAACAAGTTTATAAAGTCCAAATATGTTTTTACAAGCATCCCCTACAATGTGCTCTAGAATTTCTCATCTCTGCCACTGCTAAGTGCTGTACACTTAAGCTTAAGTTTCAGCAGCTTTTTGAAGCTAGAATACTAAAAAATTGTTTTCATTACAGCTAAACCAATCTACTTAAGGAAATTAGCCTAGCAGAAGGACAAAGTCATGAATATAGCAAAGACAGGATCGTATAAAATAAAATGTGAGAGTAGTCTGGAGGGAGCCATGTTCCTGTCTTCTAGGGATCTGAGATTTTCATGCCTAACTGTGCTTACTGGTGAAGGGTAAGTGAGAGGGTGGTGAGTCTACTTATGCTGCTTTGGAGATGCAATTTGACCTGGATTTTTGATCATGTGTTTAATCCACAGCATACAAGGATTCTCCAGACTAAGTTAGACTTAAGGAGTTTGTAGTAGAGAGATCCTGAAGTTCACAAAACCTGCCTGTCACCCACAGAGCCTCCATATGTGTTCGTCAAAGAGCAGAAATTATCTTTCACAGAACAGTATATTAGATGATGTCAGGGCTCCAAATTCATGTCTGGTTGCATAAGAACCAGCGCAGTGGCTGGACAGAGAGAAGCACAGAATTCCATCAGCTCATCTATTCCTTTATATTTTTCAATGTGACATCAAGAAGTTGTTGCAAAGATGCCATGCTGACAGGGACAAATTGAATCCTTTTAAAGACTGGCTGTAGAGGGTCTGACACACAGCCTCGGAAGCTCTGGCAAGTGCTGAAGAATTTCATATGGCCTTCAGCCTGATATCCATTAAGTGGAAGCTCTATTTAAAGGGGTTTATGTTGTTCAATGAACTCAGTTGGCCTTTCTCACTTAAGTGCCATAGTAGTATATTTGCTGTGGCTTTGTAGAACCTGTGAGATAAGTATAAACCAGTAAATAAATAGAACATCAGTAAATAAAGAAGGCATGTTTATTCCTTTAAGGTATGATACATACAAGAGCAAACCTTAAAATAATTTTTGAATCAAATCTTGATAGAGGCAAAGCTATTCTTTTTTAAATCTGTTGCCTTTATTCAGCTTAAATATTATTTTAAATATTCTAACTTTTAAAAGGTGCTGAAGTAGTTTTGTAACTTTCATTGTATCTATCTTTTGCTTCTTTAAGGCAGTGAAAACTGTTTTGGCAGCATGTGTAATAGCTTACCGTCTATACTGAAAGAATCCAATTAAAGTTCTGCGTTGAGTGAGCTGTCCTTTTATAATCGCATTCTCACTGGACGACTTGCTCACAGGGTCAGACCCCACTGTTTGCATTAGAGCTTTACTGACATCAATTCAGTTTCTCTGTTCCTCCAGTAGCCCTTAGTCAGAAAACCTGGGCAGTTGTCAAGACAAACTAGGTTAAGCTTGTAAAGACTGGATTTCTTTTCCCACTATCCCCAGTGCAATGACTGGCTTGTGGTTAAGATGGAAATAAAGAGCTGGGGCTATGTAAAAACAAAATGTGTGATAAAGGACTGATTGCACAGACATGTTTTCCCTTTGCTGTTAGAGCAGATGTCTTCCTCTGATACAAAGGTGGCAGATACTGGGGGAAAAGGTATTCATGTATATATTGGGGTGGTGGAGTTCTGCCTTGGAAATTAGTAAGTAATTATGCTCTATATATAAAATACGAACTTCCTAGCTTTCCCGGAATTGTGTGCTTTTAGATTTTATGCATAAAGTTTCTAAATTACATATAGACAAAGAACTGAAGAACTTAGGAGGACCTAAGAAACCTTTTGGATAAACTTGGCCTATTTCAGCAAAACTGTTTAAGAGAAGTGAGCAGAACTCTAAAGTAGGCTTTGTGTAAGAGATTTTTGTTTACGTTGTAATTAATTTATACTTCTCCAGGGAAAGTGAGAGATCTGTTTTTTACTAGATCTATGTCCAGCAAGATTTAGTTATTTATTTACAAGCTGTACCCTCTAACAGCTGTTATTCTGAGCTAAAACGCATGACAAAGCAAGCCCAGAAAGGACATTAGTGGAGCAAAGGTCCCTGATTCTTTTCTGTGACAAGAGGTAGAGCCTAGCCAGCAGCTGCTCATGAGTGGCTCTGGTATTCACACCAGGTATTGCATGAAATTAGCACAGGAAGGAAACTCATGCATAATCAACTGCAGAGCTCTATAGGACATGTACCTATCTTGTGGTGTGAGCAGTTTGTGCTGCTTGGGAAATGTAGCTTCACACCAGCTTTTTGAGGTTTAAGTGAAAAGTCAACATGTGTATTTGTTTTCTTATGAAGTTGTTCTAGACTTTAGTTGAGGCGGTCTTGGTCTATTAATTGTTGACTTAGTCAAAATAATAAGTTGGAATAATAATAATTTGCTTCTCTTCAATGCTTTTAAGTTTATACACTTGCTTCTTAGAACGTTGGTGAATAAACATTTGCCAGAAAAGTAACCTTTTCCTTTTTTTTTTTGTTTTGTTTGTTTTGCCCTACCCTGACAGTGTTTTAGAGCACTTTGCTGCAAGGGACCGCCACCACCGCGACCCGAGTATGACTTGGTTTGCATAGGCCTCTCTGGTTCTGGCAAGACCAGTCTTCTGTCTCAGCTCTGCAGCGAAAGCCCCGAGAATATCGTCTCTACCACAGGTAGGATACTGCCCTCATTCCATGGTGTGCTGGAGCATTGCCCAAAAGTGACTTCTGAAACACATAGCAAAGGCTGTAGAGAACTTCAGTCTACTATCTTGCTGTTGAAAGTACCTAATGGACCACTTTGAAGCTACCACTACTTTCTTTCAGTATTTGTTCATACATTGGGGAATATGCATGAAAACACACAATTTGGTATGTGTTAAAAGACCAAACAAATGGTCTAATGAAGCAGAACCATAACATACAGTAGCACTATACTGTAGACACCCATTAAAATGTTCCTTTCTTCTCATTTTGCTTTTGATTTTTAAACAGTCTCACTCTATATTGGAGACAAAGGAGGAGAATGTGCTGCGAAATAGAATAGGACATTGGTATTCTGAAACTTAAATTGGGATTTATTTCTGTACATACTTGGTCCATACTGCCTTGTGTTATATGCTAGCAATCAAAATAATAAATATAATGAGAATATGGTTTTTTGGTGATATTCCCAGATTTTTAGATCAGCAATAGGCTTGTTTATGTAGTAAGGGCAGATTGAGATCAAAGAACCAATTTACAAAAAGTTTCAGTAACATTGAGGAGATAGATAAAAACACACAGCACAACCACAGGTAAGACGTATCTTAAGTCCAAAAAATTTGAATAGGCATCTTGATAAAGGTGAACCAGAATGCCTAATACTGAAAAGCATGTTTTGATTGAGAAAACCCCAAAACAAAACCAACCAACCAACCAAAAACAAACCAAGGATAAAACACCACCAGAAAAACCAGAAACAAACATACGAAGTAAGAAGAGGGAATACCTGGCTGGAAAGTTGAGAAAGAGGACATATTAGGTCATGGAGATGGAAGAAATCTGGTTCAGTGGCTGCAGCAATTATTAAAGTTGATTTGCTGATGGAACAGATACTAAGTGTTGTGCAAGTAACTCATGTCTAAGTTATGTGGCTTTGTACTGTAGCTGTGGTTCAGGGGCTTGAATTTTGTGATTGTGCCTTAGCAACCCTAACTCTTCTACAGTGTACACTTGCTTAATTTACAAGAATGTAAGATTATTTAATATAACTGTAAGTAAAATGTACAACAGGTACAAAAAAATAGTGTTTTTATTACAATGAATAATTAACCTGTGGCCTCTATAGTGGTGTTATTGGCAATGTTAGAGAGATCTGACACTTGGTTGTGAGAAGGTGACTAACTCAAAAAGTAGAAGGAAATAGTAGAGTAATTAACCTTTTTTTAAAATATTTTTTCCCTCTCTTGAGCTTTATCTCTGAAATTAGAACAAATTATAATTAACACTTTAGAGCCTGAAAGAAACAGTTATAGCAATATAAATAGAAGTATAGCGCTATCGAAGGAATTAATGAAAATATCACTAGTAAAAATTAAACTGATTTTGTTTTTCTAGAGGGATGCAATAAAATACCATTGTATAATTTAGCAACTTGAGGAATGAAAACCAACTCTGGAGAATAGTAGGCAGGCAAACCAAAATGATGCACCTCTAAGGTATTCAGCTTATAATAAATCCACTGACATGTGGTATATAAGACAATATTGTGGAGAATCCAAGAATACAATGTGACAACTTCTCCACTCAGGTTTCAAACTATAACCTATGTTTTTGCTTTTTTCATCAATGCCACTCAGGTCCATTCCAGTTTTTCCGTCTTTCTAGGAAGAGTTTAGGATTTCTTTCAAGACAACAATGCCCAGAATATTTTGTAATTATTCCCTTCAGACTTCCTTGTACTTTCCTCTATAGCATCTAGCACTGACCATAGCACTGTAACATCTTACTGGTCTGACTAGGGAGAAAAAACATCTTGTTTCTGTTAAATGATAGCTAATAAACGTGAAGTGAAACAGGTTTTTTCAAAACTTCTTTACTCAGTTCACAGGTATGTAATCATGTTGAAACTACATGTTCTAAATGTAAATAAATTTGATGTCTGTTTGGATATTTTATGTTCAAAGAGCAGACATAATTTTCACTATATAAAGTATTATATAAACTTATATATATGTATGCACTAAATATGCAAAATTTAGTATATAATGCATTGGTATATTGCTGGAAACCTTTTGCATTCCATTTCTCGTGTCTGTCTGAATTTTCAATTAAGGGTAAAGATCATATTTTGGTGGTGGTTTTTTGTTTGGTTGGGTTTTTTATTTTGATTTCTGTTATAAGCAAAAATCAGGCTAATAGAGTATTCATAGATGTTTCCAGTGTGCTTATAACCATTTAAATACATCCAGCTAAGGTCTGTAGAAGGATCTTTCAGTTATTAACATTTATGGACAGGATTAATAATGCAGGTGAAACCAAAACCTATGAAGTTTAAATGGAAGAAAACAGTGATTTGAATTGCACGTTGTCTTCAACAACGTTGAAGAAACTTGCAGAATAATCACCTCATATTACTGGTAGTCTGAATTATCCACTTTAGCTCCAGATGCAGTAAAAGATAATTTACAGAAGTATGTTCTAGTAGATGGTCTGGATGGAAGTTTTGTGCTGAATTTTGTGTGCCAGGTACTTATAATTGAAAATTTCATTGCTTATAATGATTTATTCTCGTCCCTCTCCATGGCACTCCTCCACCTCTTACCCTCTTCCCATCCCCTTATAACTGACTTTCTCCACACATTGAAGCAGAATTTCTCATGCAAGATCCTGGTTCTTGATGGAAAGAGTTGTTTTTTCTGAATATAAGTGATTGATTCCACATGGCCCCTTTAACAAATAGCTTACTAATGCTCTTTATTTCTCTTCTTAGGTTTTAGTATAAAAGCAGTGCCATTCCAGAATGCAGTTTTGAACGTAAAAGAACTTGGAGGTACGGCATTTATTCATTTGGTAATAAAAACATGCAGTGTCTAAATCTCATCATAACTGTCAGTTGTTTTAAATTGTTAGTTATTTTAAATTTTAAAATGATAGATTGGTGCAGCTGGAGTTAAAAATCTCAGCAGATAAAGTTGAGAAAAGCTGTACAAATCCTGACCTCAAAAAACAAAGAGTAAAAAGCAGGAGGAGTGGAAGGTGTGTGGTGTATCTGCATAAGGTAATTTCTTGGATTGCAGTGGTTAAGTTAAACAGAAATACAAACTGGACTGTAATTTTAGTATGGCTCACGTGGCAGCTCAAGGAAGTATATGTCTCTTGTATTTATTGTGTGTATAAACTTTCACTTATTAGAACTGGCTCAGGTTACTGTGTGAACATTTGTCAAAACCAATGTATTTATTACACCACTGAAGGTGTTGCAAAGGCAGCCAACTTCTAATGAGTTTATTATTTGTGAACTGTTCTCTTGTTGGATTGATTGGATTTTGGAGCAATGGTTGTTTTATGGTTGTGGGATTTTTTTAAAATTTTCTGTATACCAGCAGCCTATTTGGCTCCCAATTCTGACTCTGAGTCTCAAGTGACTGAGAGGTTGTTTGTTACAAGGAAGAAAACACTTTCCTGATGAGAGTTCTTGTGGAGTCTAACGTTCTTCTAATTGAAAACGCACATAGATCTTCTTTATATTCTAGAATTTCTGTATATCTTCTTTATTATTTATGTAAATATTGTAGACTTAATACTGAGGATATTTGTTAGATTTTTCAGCAAGGTTGGATCCTCTCTTAAATTATCTGGGGTAGAATTTGGCTTGGTTCTTGAGGAAAGTTTCAGGAGATCTAGTTGCATGATAGTTGTCTTACCTGAAATTGTTTCAAGAAGGCTTTGAGATAAGCAACTGTGGAAAGCATAGCATTTCCTCTTTACTACCACTGGTCCATGGATTTAAAAATACATGTTCCTGTTTAAGCATGTATTCTGAAAAAAAAAAACCCAGTAGTTTTCTTTCATAAAGGGACCACTCCTCAAAGATAGTGTAGATACTGCAGAAGTGTCTTATATGCGTAATGTGCACTTAGTCATAATGTCACTTTTTGGATTTTTTTTAGAGTAGGGTAAATCATTTGCAGTCTAGTTTATACATTCTGCTACCTAAAGTATATGAAATACATAATTCATGTAAGTAAATACAATTTTAAATCAAGAATTGAATCTGTGTATTCTATAGCAGATCCTTGTTAAAGTCTCTTAACCTTTTCTGATCACACAACTTCTATTTTTGCAGGCATGTGTGTTTTGAGAAATCTTATCTTAGCAGAGGGTTTTGACTCATGACGAGAAGTAATTCAGAATATTTGATTTGGTTTTTTCATCCATTTATCTCTTCTCAAAGACAGAAGGATTGTCAGAATTTTTTACTACATCTCTTACTTTCTTTTTCCTTTGACTATGGGTGTTTGCATGTCTGTATTTAAAAATTATGTAATCTGTTTTCTTCTACAAAATATTGCAGAAAAATACTAATTCTGTTATCTTTTCATTGTCTAGGTAAGAGAGCAAAAGCAAGCTTCCAAAAGTTTGTTTTGTTCCAAAAGTTGGTGGTCACTAGTTGTGTTCCCTAGGACTCGTTATGGGTCATTATTTATTGATGATCTGGACAATGGGATTGAGTGCATTCTCAGTTTGCAGATGACACCACGCTGGGCAGGAGTTGATCTGCTGTAGGGCAGGAAGGCTCTGCAGAGGGGTCTGGACAGGCTGGATCCATGTGCTGAGGCCAGGGGTGTGAGGTTCAACAAGGCCAAGTGACAGGTCCTGCCCTTGGGTCACAACAACCCCAGGCAGTGCCACAGGCTGGGACAGAGGGGCTGGAAAGGCCCTGGGGGTGCTGGTGACAGCAGCTGAACATGAGCCAGCAGTGCCCAGGTGGCCAAGAAGGCCAAGGGCATCCTGGCCTGGCTCAGCAATGGTGTGGCCAGCAGGAGCAGGGCAGGGATTGTCCCCTGTACTGGGCACTGCTGAGGCCACACCTCGAGTGCTGTGTCCAGCTCTGGGCCCCTCACTCCCAGAAGGACATTGAGGTGCTGGAGTGAGGCCAGAGAAGGGCAGGGGAGCTGGGGAAGGGTCTGGAGCACAAACCCTGTGAGGAGCAGCTGAGGGAGCTCCTCAGCTGGGGGTGTTCAGCCTGGAGAAAAGGAGGCTCAGGGGTGACCTTATCTCTCTCTACAACTGCCTGAAAGGAGTTTGTGGCCAGGTGGGGGTGGCTCTTTTCTTCCTGTCAACCAGCGACCGGATGAGAGGACATGGCCTCAAGCTGCACCAGTGGAGGTTCAGGCTGGACATCAGGAAGAATTTCTTCATGAAAACAGTTGTTAAACATTGAAATGACCGCCCAGGGAGTCACCATCCCTGGAGGTGTTCAAGAAACAACTGTACGTGGCACTTAGTGCCATGATCTAGTTTACAAGGTGGTGATAGGTCAAAGGTTGGACTTGATGATCTTAGAGGTCTTTTCCAACTTAAATCATTCTGTGATTCTCTAGTCAGCATTTAACCTTTTAGCTGAGAAATGTGTTCCTGTTTGATGAGGGTAAAACCTGAGCTTGCTGGAGTAGGCACGGTTTCTCTCTTGCTCCTATATGAAAATAAAGCAAAACATTTTACATACATAATAACTGTTAAATTCTATTTTGGAATTTCTGCTTCTGATGTTGAAGAGAAGCCCATGTTTTTGTCTGATTGCTGGGGTTTTTTAATCTTATTCCTGGTTTTTGCCTTCAGTTGTTATGCTATTGTTATATAATTTATCTTTACTGTAGTGTGGAAGTTTCCTCCAGACATTTGATCTTGCAAACTTGGAGGAAGGCATCTCTTCTCAACCACTGTCTGTTGTTACATGTTATTTAGAGAATGAAGTTCCATATAATTTTGATTTTTGATGCTTTATCTTTTTAGGTTTAGGTAACAGAAAGCTTAATTTGTCATCATACAGTAACATATTAACAGCCAATATTTAAAACACAGCAGAAGTTATACTGCTTAAGGTTCTTACATTCAGCAGCCAAGCAGTTATGTGAAACAGATGCTGAGTGTGTAGTATCCTTTCTGTTTTGTTGAAGTAGTATTCTTCCTTGAGGTCAAAGATGGTGCGAGTTTTTACTCTGCTGGTTGTCTCCAAACCTGCTAAAGAAGCCAGGCTTTATTTCTTCATTTCTGCAGTGATTGTAAATTTTCAGTATATAGAACATAGTCTCTCTTTAATCTATTCAAGGGCTGATTATCTCTTCATGCTCCTTTTAAGATTTAGAGACAGGGAGCAAAGTTTGTTGTGCTCTCTTTGCAGAAGATTGTCTTTGAACTACATGATACCAAAAACCATGAACCAAATTTCTGGGTTTTTTATTGTTTTTGTTTCCTAAGGCACAAACTTTCCTTCCTAACAGAAAATAAAGGTTTTATGCAATTTCATAAATGGTAAATGTTTTGTTTAAAAACTTTGAATTTGATCCTGAAAAAGTAAGAATATATAGAGAGCTTTCAAATCTAACATTAGACTTCTTGAATTACTTGAAAGTCTTGCTTTATTTGCTGACCAAGTTGAACTGCCTGTTCTCTAAGCTGCTATTTTGCTATACCAATAATCCCTCCCTGATCCCCAGGAAACTAAAAAAATTACCCTTTTTTTCCCCAAAAAATTTGGTCTATAAGATAATATGTATAATTTAAATTATTGTGGAGATGTGCCATGCCCTAGTCCACATTCTTGCAGAATGTACTGTTACCAGGACAATTGGAAATATCTCTATTATGCAACTCAGCTGAGTAATAGTATGGAAAGAAACTTCAGTTGTGATCATTTCCTCTTATGGCACAGTAATTTTTTTGAACTAAGGATGAAATTGTGTATGATAAACATACAGAAGGGTGGGAGAAGACTGTAAAAATAAGGCAGATAATAATGCTTGTTGTTCAGACGATTCTAACAATGATTTGCTGAAAAAAGTTTGGGATGCTGAATGCTGAGTTTGGTTCTCAAGGTAGATACTGGAGGTGTAAAGACAATAGGAGGCTTTTTCTTTAGTTCTAGCAAATTCCAGCCCGGAGACACAGTGGCTTAAATCATCATTTATTCCCTGTTTTTTTCAATCGTTTTCAGTTGTAATGCTGTCGAAACAAAATATGAAGTTATGGTTTAGATATTTATTCAGGCCTATATAAAGATTTAAGGTCCATCCTGGTAGTCAACTAAGAATTTCCAGTTGTCTTTTTTAGAATAAGTTATTTGATAATTTAGTTTAGTTTCTTGTAAATGCAGGCTTAGAAACAAGTGGAACGCCAAACACTGAGCCAAGTCAAATTTAAAAGAATGATTCTGAATGTGAGCAGCTCTTCTTCTTCATAAAAAGTTTAAAAATGCTAACAGCATGCTATAGGGTTTAGTAATGTTCTCTCCTTTTATTTATTAAAATATATTGTCATATGTTTGTGTTAGGTTTTGTGATACACCCTAAAACCATTTTCTCAAACATAGAGACTACATGTTAGACTACATACTAGTCATACTGGAAATGTCATTTGAGACAAAATTGTGTTAAATGCTTATCAAGAGCAAAGTGGTTAATACCAGGAATGCTCTTGTCTCCAGTTGGTTGAGCATCCCCAAGAAAAGAGATGAGAACTTGCCTCCCCACTGCTGTTACTTCTTAAGCTTGATTATTGAAGTCATAAATTCACATTCTTAGGCCAGCTAAATTAATTGTCTAGGTGACAGCTTGAGAACAAATAGCTTTAAATAGGTTTAGTTAAACAAAGCATGAGGAGAAGCCACACTGTTTTGCAGTCCAAGTTGAATGGAAAAATGAACTTCCGGAGAAGATAGCAACAGTTGTCAGGTAGTATCTAGCTGGTGATGGACGAGGGAGAAAATAATGTTGCTTTATTAATTAGAATTAAAAATTTAAATATTTGTGGGAAATCGCTCTCTTCCTTTGCTCTGTGGAGGTAGAGTGGAATAGTGAACACTCTTCTAGCAATGTAGCCTGTCAAAGCAGCTACCATTTCATCAAGTGGGATCAGAAAACTGATCCCGCAAAAAGTAAATGCCAGCCTAAGTCTCTACACAGGGATGAACTAACACAAAGCAATAAAATCTCCATACTGTATTCGACTAAAAGGCAGTTGACACCTCTACGAAATCTGGTTGTAGAGTACATGTGATGCCATCTGTGACATAGCTGCATCAAACAGCTTACAGAATGTCTTAGGAGATGAAAGTTTTAGATGACCATGTTGAGCTGTCCATGCAGTGAGTCGCACAGAGACGCTCAGCTTTCAAAAGCTTTAAAGTTAGATCTGTTTGCTATCAGTCGTGCTCAAATGACTGCTGTTCAAATGGTGCCTAAGCCCAGGCTCTGTCACATAGTTTCCTCATTTCATAGGTAAAGAAGATCATTTACACCTGCTTATGGACCTCTTTAACCGGAGTCCTGAGGGAGCTCTGATTCAGCATAGTGATCTTACCACTGTACTTTGGAAATAATATGCTTTTTCTACGATTAGGTTTTTACTGTGTGAAAAGACAACCCACAGTTTGTCTCACTGCAAGTAGAAACCATGCAAGCAATGCCTGTCACAGCTATGTAAATAGGATAAGCAAAACACAGAATTTCCTACTTAAGCTTTTTGTGGGTGGGGACTGGTTGTTTTTGTTTGTGAGATATTTTGTGGAGAGAAAAGCAGAACGTTTGGTTTGCTTAAAAGTCTCTGTCTCCTGTTGGGCTTTCAATGCCATTTTCTTCAGGCAGAATCAAAGGGTAGAGTGTAGCAGCCTAGTTAAGCATCAGAAATGATACAACTATTTTATGAGCACCCCCCGCTCCAAAAAAAAAAAAGTTTTATCTTTGATTCTTAGGCAGAAAGACCATGATCCTTTCAAAAGCTAAAGCTTTAAACTTCTGTGGGCTAATTAGCACAAGGGTTAAACAGAAATACATAGCTTGCGGTAGACTTGCTGCTTCTTTTGTATGTCTACTAGTTTTAAGTGCCATAGAGAAAAAGGTGTTTTGAACTTTATTTGAGGTTAACTGCAGTGTTACCAAAGCTGTGACTGCAGCTCAGGGGAGGGTACATTTGAGCCTTGCTGGGTGCTGGCAGCAGTCTTGCTGTGGAATTGTGCCGCTGCTTCTGAGATCCTGGCTGTCTCAGAGTCCTCTAGCAGATGTGGGAGAAGGACACGGAAGGGGTTATGGGTAGAGGGGAAAGTGGCAGGAGATTTTCTTGTTGCCAACCGTTCTTTGCTAGCCACAGAGAGCTTACTGTGTGTTCGTGAATTAAAAAAATTAACAACCCCAAACTAAAAAAAAAGAAAAGGGCTGAGAATGGCTGTCTGTGCCACCTGCTGCAAACTATTAAATCTTCAGATATCACGCTTAAATAGATGTTAAAGCAGATTGCAAGGAACATATATCCTTCTCTATCCTTTAAATTAATTTGTAAAATTCTTTTATGAACTTTATAATGAATTTTATGTTCTTGACTAGAATAGGAGATATTTGTTTCAAATTGCATGTTTTATTTTAACATGGTAGTATAATACATACACCCAAGTAGATCAAACTGACTTTGTTCAGACGAGTGTAAGTATAATGTTTCTAAAACTTCCAAGTGCTTGAAACCTGAATGTTGTTCCAATAGATTTAAATATCAGAGTAAGGTGGAGTTTCAGAGTTGGAAACAGCACTTAAGTTAGCTAATAGGGAAAATACTGAAAGCTTGACTTCCAGATTAATCTCACTGGGAAAGCCTGGAAGGCAGACAAGAGATGACAGAGATGGTTTCCATAAACTTTGGTTTGATAAGAAAAATAAAATTAAGCACCATAAACTTATATGGATTTCTGATTTTGTACATTTTGAAGACAAAGGCAGAAAATTCTTTCCTCAACATCTTGTGTCTTTTCTTTTTCCTTTTATGCTGTTTTTTTCGTATTTTAGTTGAATTGCTGCACTGAATATAGCTGATTTGGCTATCTCAAAACGTTCCTCTTTCTGGAGAAAAAGTGCCAGCAGTTTCCTGCTGCCATGTTTTGTGCATTGCAGGAGTGCACTGCCTGAAAGCCTAGAGAAAGCAGGCTGTGATCACTTGGTCTTAGACCCAAGGAAGCAAAAATCCTGTGACTTTTGAATCTGGAGAAGGTTTTGGTTTAGGATCTGTGTTGTTGCAGTAGCCATACAAAGTAGCTATAGAATGGTGACTGACATTACACCCATCTTGTATCTCTGTGTGGATGTGTCTGTCAGATGGGACAAATTCCATGCTCATTCATAGCAGGAATCTTAAACAGGATTTATGAATTTATTTAAAATAAAAGGGAGCTAACACATTAAAAAAAAATGTATACAATATTTCTTCAGGGGTGGAATACTGGGAAACCTGCCCAAGATAGATAAAGAGCAGCCACATCTCTTGAACATGTTTCTAAGATTTCAGGCATCGTCTTGACTACTCAGGAAAATACAGCAGTTTTACTTGTGAGGATATGATGGGAAGTGAAGTTATAAACCCTACATGGATTTAGTAACATTTATTTTCCAAAGGTTTTCTTGGAGAGAGTAGGGTTTATTTACAGATTTTGAAGAAAAGATATTTATTTTTCCCTTCCCTTCTTTCTTACTCCCCCACCCACGGGCCAGTGTTTCTCACAAAGAAGATTTTGTGGCATAGTCCTTGGCATTTTTTCACCTTTATTCATTATTAGAAATGTTCTGTTTAATATCAGTAGAGGAATGATCTATATAATATTTTAATTACCTGTAAAACCTTCAAAGTATGTAGGTGTCTTCATTTCAGGTGAGTGGATGATATATTTGAAATGGTAGAAAAGCTGTTTGCAGCCTGGGTACTTTTATGTCCCCAAGGTAACTGTTTTTGATGGGAAGGAAAAAAAATGTTCTTCCCTGCATTTAAGACTGTAACTTCTCCAGACCTGTGATGTATTTTGAGGTTAACAAGAGCTTTCAATTGCAGACTAGACTGTGTTGAAGCAGGGGCTCTGTGACATTCATTGTGCTCTCGATGGAGACTTGCTGAAAGTCTGACAAGTAACAAATTTGACACATGTAAATTTCTTTCAGTGAATTTTTTTTCTAATGCTGTCTTCTGTTCTCCTGAAAGTACTGAAAATGAGGGAATTGAAGGTAGCCTCAAACCACTGTGAATGAAGATGTAAATAGAAGTATTCATAGCTGAAAGGAAGATTTGCAGCTCTGTGTTTTGCATAATATTTACAGGAGTGTGTACTAGTACTTGTGTGTACTGGTTCAGGTGCATGTTAAACTGCACATAACTCAAAATCTTCCTCTCAGCTCCCAAGGGGCAATGTTGGCACTGATACAAATCATTAACAGTGTTAATGGGGGCACACTGTTCCTTTGACTGATGATAAAGAAAAAAACTATTTATTTGATATTTAAAAATATCAAAATGAAGGTCTTTAAATTTACAGTTAGTTGAGTAAACCTGCCCTGTAGTAATGCTAAATGGTTAGGGTTTTTAATTGCAGCATCTTGTCATTTTTCTGTAAGGAAAATTTTAATAAAAATTTAAATTTAAAATTTTTAAAATAAAAATAAAAAATAATAAGGAGTTTGGTTTTTTTTCCTGTTTTAATGTGATTCAAGCCTATGTTTGATTGAATACTATTTTTTCTTTTAGCATAAGTGGTGTGATTGTGTTGTAGTGTGGGGTTTGTTGGGTTTTTTTCCTCTAGTTTATTTGTAAATTGCATGTTTTAGTCATATCACAGGATTCAACCCACTCCTGTAAGTTTGTTCATTGCTGAGGGAAACAAATCATATGCTTAGCCATAAGTAGTGACTCTTGCTTGTGTTTGAGGAAGCCGCTACCCTGAATATCACATTTTAGTGAACACAGCCCGTTCACAGCACGTTCCTTAGGTCTAATGTGAATTATCAATTATCTTTTTCTGATGTTTTGGAGATTTTTCCTTTTTTTCCTTTTTTTTTCCTTTTTCCATTTTTTAATCTTAGTCTAGGCCGTTTATTGGTTGAAGAAACATGGATATAGTTCAAAACTGTCAGAGAAACACATGAGAGCAGACTGACAAACCTAAGTGCTTATTCTATGTGTTACTATTGTTTGATGGATGTTTTGGGTACTAGTTAAATTCCTGCTTTATCACATCGGTCTTTTGAAAGCCTAAGGATGTTTAATGGATACACATTATATTCTGGATTTCCAAAGAACTCAGACTTTGAATCTTCCTGTCTTTGAAACCTTTGGAATAGATGAAAAAATAAATTATTAGGGTAGTTTTGCTGAACTGCTCCTAAAAATAGCTTGCTTTCTAAGGCTGTATTTGTCATGCTACAAGGTGTGATGGCTGAACCACTATTCATAGGCAAGTGTTTCCTGCCCAGAATAACTCCAGGATAGCTCCACTCCACTGCTCTGAGGAAAGAAGCTGAGAGCAAATTCTGTTCCCTGGATATGAAGAGTTAAGGCAAAATAATATCAGGTTATTTGTCTTGTAGACATTGTGACTTCCAGCTGCTGATAGCTTATTGATGCCAAGAATTATTTTTCAAGTGCATTTGCCAGAAAAATGGTTTGCAATGGTAAGGTACATGCTTTAGCAGTCTTTTTTCTTGTCTGCTTAGTGCAAATTATTTTTATTCTTAAACCTCAGGCTGTGATTTCCTCAGAATTAAAGTGTAAGCAGTTTCAGAGAGATCATTAGCAATTTCGTTAGAGTAATGGAAGATTCCAAGGAAAATACCAAGTTTCATGGGATGGTGTAAGTTCGTTCTTATAACTATGCCATGGTGACTGACCAGGGCTGGAGAGAAAAGGACTGCTGTACTTTAGTGGTGTTTCTTTTGGGCTGGTTGACTTGGAGAAACAAAATTGAGCTGCTAAAGAACCAAAAAGACAGGACCATAAGGTCAATAAATCAGTGTAGTCCTTTTCTGGCTTCAATGTCCCACGTAGGGATCCATGAGCTGCTTTCTTCCATGTGGCTGAATACAAGAGGTCAAATGCTCTGCAGTTCACCACAGTTTTTCTGTTTAGAGTGAGTACGGTTACAACGATAAGACCAGCAAGGTTCTAGCAGTGACATGTGATTGAGAAGTAGCTGACTGATGCTTAGAGTAAATAAGACAGATGTTATATTGCTATGAAAAAAAAAAAAAACGTTCAAAGAACTGATCATGGTCTTGGCCTTTAGGTTCATCGAAAATGATTCTCTACTAGTTTTTAAAGTAATGTGATACTTCAGATGCCTGTGACACTGCTGTGTGTGGCTATGTAAAATAGTGTCCCTCTGGCAACGTGCTCTACTTGGCTCTGAAGTAGACAGCTGTTCAGAAAGACTGGGGCATCCAACAGATGCCATAAAATTCTTTTCAAGTACAGTTGACAGATATCCGTGTGCTACAGAAACATAGAACTAGCATTCAATGCAATCCCTCATCTGTGTATATAATAATAATCTTCAGGTATTGATGATAAAATAAATAAAACGTCTGTCCTATTTGTGCATTCTTATTTTGAGTCTAGTTAAATTAACAGAGAGATTAAGCAAGGTCTTGACTAAGTCCCATGACTATTTGCCTTTAAGCAGTTAACTCTGTAGATCTCTTGCAGAAGAAAACATGATGAGGTAAAACTTCAGTATTCTCTGTAGGAAAAAGTGTGTGTGTTTGTGTGTTGACAGTGTTTGTGCTAGATGCAGATACAGAAACAAAGTGTTCAGGGTTGCAGTGTGACTGGTAAGAAGACGAGTAACTCCGTTATGTGAGATTCGACTACTCTTGAGTTGCATACCTAAATTAGATGGAACAAATGTTTATTTCTTCACTTCTGTTTAGTGACTGTCTTTTTTGTTGCACCACGTGAAAATTAAGTTAGTATTTTAAGTATTGTGTCAGTGTTATGGTCATTATGTTGCACTGAAATCTCATTATGTTGCTCAGAAATTTTTGTATCATTTTGTTTCACTGGAAAGTAGAGTTTTATTATTTTCAGCTCTTCATTCTTGTGTATATATGGAAGTTCACTTCTCTCTGTCTCTAAATACGAAAAGTGTCTATAAAAGGTACCTTCAGCACATTTTTGCAAGTCACTGTCTGGCAGACATGTCAAGTTTTCTACTAGACTATTGCTGCTGCTGTTCACTGTTTAGTGTTCGTCCCCATGAGTGTAGTGCCAGATCCAGACATAAAAAGAATAGCCCATATCCAAATCATAGTTTAGATAGTTTGACAGCTGTCAAATACAATTTTTTTTTTCCTACCTCATTGCTACAACATATGCTGCTCTCCAGGGAAGACAAAAGCTTTCTGTTGATAACCTTAGTGCTTGGCTTCTGTTGAGATGGCTGAGTGCTGCTGAACTGTGTCCTAAAAATTACTGTGGCATATAAGCCTATACAGTCACTCATGTGTCTACTGTTGGGCTCTTCCAGAATCTTTAGTGTGGTTGACAGAGCAAAAGTAGTTGAACTGAATGCCTTTGCATGTTGTCACCATAGCTCTTCATTCACTGTTCAACTCACTATTGTATCATCATTCTCCTCATTAAGTATCTAATTACTTTAATAGGCTTTCCTGACACCTTTTTTCCCCAATTATGAAGTGGTTGCCTGATGGTTTGGAGATGAACTGGAAGACCTTATCATGCTCAGAAATGAGCAACTGCCATGACAGAAGCTGCAGGTTATGACAAGGAGCTGCAGGGCAAAGTGAAAAATAATGGGTAAAGGTTTAGATACTAAAGTGCCAAGGTATTCCAGTGAGAAGGTAAAGTATTAGGCTGTGTGGTACTGCAAGCATGGTAGTTCTGCCAGTACTCATTAATAGAGCAGAAGCTTTAAGGGAAGAAAGCTGCATTGAGTCAACTTCCTTCCTTATTTAAACAATGTTGATTTGACATTTGTATGTGTTTATGTTGGATTTTTATTGCTTTTTTTTTCCTTTTTATTCTTTAAATAATAGTTAGGAGAGAAAATTTAGGTAATTATTTTGACTAAGTAGATGGTTTATTTTCATTTACAAGTGTTAAATTTGTTATATTATCATTGTTTTAATTAGTTCTCATTATTGTCTTGAAAGGAGCTGACAATATCAGGAAATACTGGAGTCGTTACTACCAAGGATCCCAAGGGGTAATATTTGTATTAGACAGCGCCTCCTCTGAAGATGATCTAGAAACTGCTAGGAATGAACTGCATTCTGCTCTCCAGCACCCACAGTTATGTACTTTGCCGTTTTTAATACTGGCCAATCACCAAGACAAGCCAGCAGCTCGCTCAGTACAAGAGGTACGTTAATGTGGCAGCTTCTTGCCTGTTTGTATTTGCTATCAGCACACCACTGATACACTATCACTTATTACTCTGACATCCTGGTTAAGGACTGGCCTCAGTTTCTCCTTTACTGTAAGTACACAGACTGAGAACAGTCCCAATACCTAAAAACTTAGTCCACTGCACTCTGTACAGGCTTAGTTGTTCTGGAAAACAGACAAGTAATACTTGGATGCAAACAGATCTTCTGCTTTCACCATATTTTGCTTAAGGGAGAAAAGATGTTTTTAAAACTACTCTTACAAAAAGCTGCTGGGACTGTGATTTTTTTGTTTAGCTTGTGTTTTTATTTGCTATTAGTTTTAATTTTGCACTGTTCCATTACTCCATTCTTTTCCACTGCTTAAAGCAATACGTTGTGGCCATAGGTTGTCTTTTTTGTGTAAAAGCTATTTTCTGAACTGCTGTGTACTGATGTGAGGTCAGAGTTGCAATTCCTGTTCTGGAGTCCTTAACTAGTTCTCATCTTCCTGTTTCAAGGAGTAATGTTTTTGTCTAATTTTTAGCTATCACACAGTAAATTATGTAATTGTTCTATTCAGTGTACCTTTTGCTCTTCAGTTTCTGAGAAATTCATCTTGTCTACATTCCTATCATGTCACATACATTTGAGGAAATGCTGAAAATTACTTCTTCTGAAATTGTAGAAAGAAGTTAAAATCTGGTTGTGTCATTCTGTTCATAAATGTCATTTAAAGGACTCCTCCTCTTAAAGATTATGTGTGAAATCTGTTTTTTTCTGTGAGTGTAGGAGAGTGAAAACTGTTTCAGCACCTTACTGTGTTGCTGCTTTGTATTTAAACTTGATTCTTTCTTAGATTGTCTGAAATGCAAAGTTTTAGAGTTTCAACTCAGACCAAACTGATCTGTAGAATAGCTGCTCTTAGTACAGTATAGTTGAATATACAGTCTTTACTTCTTTATTGCTACTTGTGCCTCCTTTCTTAGTCAAAAGAAATTAAGCTTATTATGTGTTAAGAAGTGATGTAAATATGACTGGAGTATAGCAAGTATTCTTAATATCTGAAGAGATTAAGTGACAGCTATGTAAAGTACATTGTAAAATGTTTTTTTAAATTGTTGGTCCTTTTCTCTGAGAATTCATTCTTAGGAAAATGGAAAAAAAAAAAGAATTTGTATTTAATATATCTAGTTACATTAATAGGTAAACGATAATGATGCAGAGATAGAATCTACAAGTTCTAGGTCTTGTTCATATAAAAACAGACTTAGAAAGAAATAAGGAATATTTAAAGGAAATGTAATATAGATTTTGATATATTAGTTTAATAATTTGGTGTAGTTTATTATACAGCATAAAAGCAAAGCATGCGGTCCTAAACCTCCCACTTAAAAAACTACATTATCCTGAGATGCAACTGATTTGATTTTATCATCCAAATATAATCTATGTGCCTTGGCCTTAACTGTTTTCATAGAGCAATACAGATTACATATTTCATCAACAAAAATGCTGTTTCTTACATGATTTACGTATTTCTTATTTTATTATATTTTTCATTCTTAAAGTAGCCAAATTTGGTTCAATGTTAAGTGAGGTTTTTGATAGCAAATAAAATTTAAGACGTGTTCCTTGTCCAATTTCATATTAATAATGAATTAATGAATTAATGAATTAAAACAATTAATAATAAATTCATATTAATAATGAATGCAATGCCAGTTGGTTTGCTTTATAGCAAATTATACTTGTAACTCTCTCATTTGCAGCTGAGCCCATGTGGATAGACTTTTGGGCCTGAACTGAATTTTTTGTGTATGTAGAGTTACCATTTCTTTTCTTTTATTGACAATACCCTCATTTTCACCTCATTCTTTGTTACCAGTTGCTTGAAATCTCAGTAGGGTAGTAGATCTCTAAATGCTTACAAAAGCATTTAAATAGTTTTCTACTGCATGCTTTAAAAATAAAATTGTACAGTTTATTATCACAGCAGACAAGCCTTGATTGGTAATGTGAGTGTGTATGAAATTCAGAATACAACAATTTTGTTAAATGTGCACAGCACGTGTGTTTTCAGGGAAGAAACCTACATACCCTGTATCAAGAGCTTAGTGACTTTGAAATTCTTTACGTAAGAATAGTGGAAAGCAAAATTAAAAGGGAAAAAAAAAAAGAGGAGAACATCATAAAGTTGTTACAAAGTAGAATCCTTCTTCAGTCGTTTTTACTGATGTTAAAATGGTAATTTCTTGCTTTCCTAAAGGCTTAGCTGTGCTGTTGACCTCACTATTGAGATGTGGAATAGAAGTAAAATTATTAATCTTAAGACCATTGCTTCTATCAAAACCAGCTTATTAAAGTATTTAACAAATATAATATGTTGAGCATTGGGAGTTTTATTAGACATTTTTGCAGAACTAAGTCCATTAATTATAGGTATTTCCTTGATTTTTTTCATGTGTCAGAAGACAGATGAATCACAGTTGAAATTTAAAAATATGTGTGCATTCTTTTAGGCAACAAATTGCATTTCTTTAATGGATATGAAAGGCATCCTTGGAGTATAATTAAGGAAAATGTCCGAGTTGAGTGGTGCATAATAGGAAATGTCGAAAAATATTTATCTATAACAAAAATTCTTCACAAAACTGTGCAAGTGCCAAGCAGTTTCTGCAACAGATGTTAGTTGTATTTATTGTTGGGAAGTGCAGTTTTTTCTGTTTTTCAAAATGTTGTACTTTATTTAATGTGTTTTTTTCCTTGCATTGCTTAGGTAGAAATGATATTGTAGAACCCGTATGCTATAAGTAATAAGCAATGTCATGAATAGTTCAATTCACAGCTATAATAGATACTTGCAAAAATATCCAAATAACTTACTTAATTTATGAAATGCAATTTAACCTAATTCATTTTGCAGAATATACTTCATATTACTGAAGTGACCAGGGAAAATTACAGGAGAAGTCAAGCTGAAATACTAATCAGTAAATGTAATCCTTTTTCCCCAAGTTCAGTTGCTGGTTAGCTGTTTCCTGGTTATATTTTGATTTTAAAATGAAATCAAGAGAGTAAAATTTCATTGTAGAAACTGTAAATTAAGATGTCCTTCATATTTTTCTTACATAGACTTCCATGGTGGTTATTCCATCTTTCCATGTCAAAGATATTTGTAAGTTGTTTTGTTTTGCCTCTGACAACAGCACTTATTTAGATGTTTTTGAGTATCTGCTAAGTGATTTCAGCAGAGCCATGCTGAAATAAAGACTGCGTATATTAAGTAGGCTGTAAAACTGTTACAATTGTATTTGACTCAGTAGGTTTGCTCCAAAATAATCTTACTTCAGATTAACATTACAGTAATGAAGAATTAATCATATGCAAGTCAGTTCTGACTGTAGTTTTGGAAACCTTATGAAATAGTAAATAAAACTTTTTACAACTGAAAAACAAATTTAGTTACTCAGCATATAAGGGAAGGTGGTGGCATATCAGTTTGGCCATGGTTTCCAAAATACAGGGTGCAGTTCCAAAACAGTTTACCTAATTATATGTTTTTTTAAATAAGTATCTTGCTGACGGAATATGCTTTTGCTTTTCCACATAAGAGTACTTTTGATTATCAAAACTGGTTTTGATTAGACAGATTTCTGTTACAGGCTTAAAATATTACAAGACAGTGATGGTGATAAAAATGCTTCAAATTGCTTTGGAAGGGAACAGGCGTTACTGTGATTATCAACTTGTTGATTTTTATTTTGGGATGTCTACTACTTTGTGTAACAGAATCAGAAGCTGGATATTGCAGTGGATTCTTCTGAGTTGAACCAGTGTGCAGAGAGAGCCACTTTTCTCCCAAATCTGAGCAGTATTTAGGAGCTGCATATGTTGGAAGTTGTCAATAGCCACTATATTTTAAGACCAAGGTATTCTGGACTCCTGTCTGAATGTGTTCAGGACTGCTGGAAGCCATATAGGACTGGCCAAAGGGGGAACCAAATTGTACTACTTTTTCCAGTTCACTGGTAAAGCAGCTACTTGTTTGGCAGTATGTTGACTTTGGGCCATTTCTTTCTTTGTATTTAAGGCTATTTTTAAGATTGTAGTTGCAGTAGATGTGTGATCAGTGTAGATCAGTAGATCAGTGTAGGTCCACTCCATTTGAACTATTCTATTCTAAGACCATATGTACGAACATATTCATAGAGTATAACCTGTTGGTGGGTTTTTCTTCAGTTATCCAGAAATTCAGGCAACTAATACATTTTTTCCTGCATTTAAGTTAGTGACCACTTGAAAACTCAGGAGAAATCACTGAAGACCTGTTCTAAATTTCCATTTTAAAAAATGCTAGAACTTTTTGATATAAGCTTACTAGTTAACAGTGAATCAACCTATGCTCAGCCTATTTTAAGATTATACTGTTCTTTTAAATATGGTTGTCAGGAAAAAAATAGTGTGGAAAACTTGTGCTGTTCACGAGTGCTGTTTTTTTTCTTGCAAACAAGACCTTACTTTAAAGCTGAATTTTGATGGGGGTGTGAAACTCCACAGGGGAATAATTTTGATTTTTGTTTTTTCTTTGATAGAGCAAGATTTAAAAAACCCTTTTAATTGCAAGAAGTGTTTTCAGGAGTGTGAAAGGTTCATTGCATATTTACATAGATTGTGATGTATTTATCTATTTGAGAATAAATGGATTTTGAATTGCTGACAATGTTTAATTGGGTTTTCTGCTAGCAGAATAGTGGAAGGTGACTCTCCTTATGAAAAGAGCCATCTTTGGGCGGCGAGGGCTGTTATCTATTACTCTGCCAGTTTCTTCTCTGTTGTTTATGTCTAGAAATAATTTTGTAGGTAAACAATGTCTTCTTGAAGCCTTAAATATCTTAAAGCCGAATAACCTTTGCAGGAGAATGCTCAGGTTTGCCAGCATCTGTGGAGACTCTTACTGGTGGTGGGGATCTGGAGCACTCTAGAAACTGGGCTTTCTGGGCCTGCCAATGCTCTTGTTGGCTGTGTACGACAGGCTCTGTTCCAGGATGTAATCACTTCTTTATATTCCAATGTCTTTGTACTGTTTTTCCATAGTTCATGCCGTTTGTGGTTTCTGCTAGTTAGGGGAAAATGGTTTCTTCTTGGAAACCCTTTCAATGTATGAGTTATAGATGTCATTACTAGCAATCTGAAAAACTGCATTGAACAGTGACACCTAAAGAGGTTTAGCTTCAGAGAGTATGCAGTATCTTAGCTAACAGTTCTGAGCAAATATTTTCTTCAGGAGCAGGTACTACAAAAACTTAGCCTAAAACCAAGAGTGAAAATGAAAGTTTTCTCTGCAGTCCGTCCCATCTCACCCTGGTCAAGCCTCTCAAATCTGAGTTTTCAAAGACCAGCTGTTGCAAATCTGTGTACTTTATGACAGGGACATCCAGAGCAGAGTTAAATTGGGGACAGATTTTTGGTTTGTCAAGAAACTGTTTCTGAGATGATTTATCTTCAGATTACTGCAGTAAATAGCCAAAATATAGATTCCTACCCTGTTTTGAGATCATAGTGACCTTAGTGACCTTAATATTTGCAATCCCCTCACTGCAAATACTTCTTTTTCGTCCAAGGTGTATCCCCTGATACTTGAAGATTGTTTTGGAGCTGGACTCTGCTATTTTGAGTATTGGCTGCTTCCTTCACAACTGTGGCCTTTGAGGGAACTGAAGAGTTATATGTCAAACTTCAGTTATGAACACATTTGCAGGAGAGGAGAATATTACAAAACTGGTGTTTAGACAATATTAGTTTTGCCGTGTTTAGAAAAAGCAGAAGTAAATTCTATTTGCATGTCTTACATGAACTTCTATTCTGATTAAAAATTTCTTCATACCTATTAGGAAGATGATTTAGATATAAAAGGATCCTGTAATAAAAATAATATATATAAAACACAATATATAAAACAATTTAAGTAAATGTGAGTAGATCCATATCCTAACTAAATGTGAACAGCGAGGAATTTCATACAGTTGCAAGACTGAATCCAAACCACACCTTTTCTTTTCATGAATTTGTATTTCAGTTATGTTTTAAAATAAACAAAGCCGTAACAGGTAAAATCGTCAATTTCTTTTCATTAGATAAGAGGATGAATTGGTATGGTTGATCATTTTTTGATGAATAATACTGCTTAGTACAGCTTAATATTGCTGTCCCAGTGTATGTGGGACAAAGAAACAAAAACTTAACAAGGAGAAGTGCCTCACTGGATAGTAAATTCCTAGTTGTGCTCTTGGCAAATACGTAAGTCTGCAAGGAAATGAGTTCAAAGACTGCCCTTAGAAACTCTGATTTGGAATGATGTTCCTGAAGATACCAAAACAAATGCTTGAGCACACCTGCAAATGTGCACGTATTACGCAATGTACAAGAAGATAAACAGTAGGAGCAGAGCAGCTAAGACACAGGAGTGGAAGTACTGTCTACATACACCAATTTCACAACATCAAACTGTACTTAGAGAAATAAATCTTGTGAATGGCCCTTTGTAGCTAATGGTGCCAGGTACAGTTCTGAAAAAAAAACCAGCTGCATGTCTTGGGGTAGATTTTGAAAAGTATTGCTGTATATAGTTTCAAATATCACACATGGATTTTTGCAGCACCATTTGGATCTTCAAATGCTTGTTTTATATATATATATAGATGGTGCGTTCTTCGAGTATTTCTTTCATGAGCGGTATTGGTTTGCTTGCCTCTCCCATCTTTCAGGTGTGACAGTCTGACTGTATGGCCATGTGATGAACTGGTTTGGACCTAAAAATTACCTAATTACCATTCTTCATCAAGGATTA
The DNA here is from genome assembly GCA_013397915.1 of Daphoenositta chrysoptera. Classification (NCBI taxonomy): domain Eukaryota; kingdom Metazoa; phylum Chordata; class Aves; order Passeriformes; genus Daphoenositta; species Daphoenositta chrysoptera. The sequence continues at coordinate 59,043 of VZRO01007396.1, forward strand.
CTTTTAAGTAGACCTGGATGAGAACACAATTGGATAAGCTGCCGTGAAGGCACAAAGAAGAGGTGGGAGGAAGGTGTAAAAGTAGAAGTGGTACAGAAAGTTGGAGGTGTGGAATTCTAAAATCCAATGAGACTTGGACCCTTCTACCTACCACCTTACTTCTCATGCTTTTTTGCTTATCCCCCTATGCTGAACCACAGCAGAGGAAGATCATACAGGAAATACTAGAAAATAATTTTTCCATCTTAACAATGAATGTTCTAGAGTAGGTGTGTCCAATTACTTTTACTGGATTTGAGAGAGAGATAGGAAAGAAGCATTTATTTTTACTATGTGCTTTGAAAATTTGGTGTCTGTGGTGACTTCCAAGCAAAGAAAGAAGAGAGAAAATGTCATTCAAAGAGAAGGAGTTGGCTGCACTTCCAGAACTAAACAGAGTAACTATAAAGGTAGAGCACAGTCTCTCTAAATAAAAAGCAAATTTATGAGAGAAAGTTTAAAATGCTTTCAGATACAAATCTATATTCATATTTTAGTAAATGCTTTTCATCAATATTTGTATACTTACAAATGCTTATATGCTATTCAGTAAAGACTGTTGCAGAAGAGCACAGCTTTTTACAGTTCTTTGTGAAATGTTTTTTGCTTGCTCAAAAGTTGGTGTGCTTTAGTAGAGAATTAAATGAAATCCCGAGGCCTGTTGGATACAAATCTGACCACACAATCGTTATTATCATTTTGAGCCTCTGTGTCTATGTCTGTGATATTGCTGTTCTGGGGAATTCTCGAATGCTCAAAAATTTAATTATTGTTGGTGACATCTTACATGAGCAAGAGAAGATGTGTTTCTTTCAGAATTAATAACTATTACAAATGGAACAAAATAATGGGTATATAACTACTTTCTAAATATAACTCTACCATTTTAGCAAAAATAGTCTCAGAATCAGTTGAAAAAAGAATGGAAAAGTGTTTAGTAAGGCATTGGATCAAGTTTGTGAAAACTCTGCTATTGTAAAAGTGATTTAGTATGTGTTTTTCTTTCAAGCATCCATCTTATGTGTAATAGAATTAAATCTTGAGTTCAGTAATACAAGCTGCTGCTTTTTAAAATATGAGGACTTACCCTTCTCTTCTATTTTTGTTTTTAGTGCTAAAAGAAGTTTGCTGATTAAAGGCAGTTAAATATACTGTGAACCTTGTAGTAGCAAGGAGAAAGCTCATTTTGTGTAGTTGAACTACATAATTTATATTTGGTACTCAATATAACAGGTAAATTTAAAAAAAATGTTTTTCAAGTTGATCATGATTTAGCAACATAATCTTCATTCCATTAGAGTAGGTATGCAGTGTATGAAATTTAACTCCTGGCCATAGTCCATTCTGCAGGAATTAGACACTCACACACATGGGAGATCATGACGAGCATCTTTATTGGTCATGTCAGGGAAGTTCAACAGTAGCAGGGGAAAATCTATCCATTTTATATCTATGTAAGTATTTCAAGTTGGATTTTAGTTATGTGCCACAAAAGTAGAAAATTTTTGGCTACATCAGTATGACCTGCACTGTGATGCAGCATAGATTAATCCTGTCTATAGTTACCAACGCCCTGAAGACCTTGCTGGGAATATGTGTATGCAGAGTTTCTTAAAACCTGCATCAAACAGAAGGTGCTCAGAGCTCAGCCTGAGTATGGGAGGCTTTCTGTTCCTTATGAAACTCAACATTTATGAAGATGCTTGAGGAGAATTTCTCTTGAATATGAGCTGCAGCATGAGGGAAGGCAAACCTGAAAATTGAGGCATCATTGGCCCATCAGAGGCTGAATCTCCCTTAGATGTTTGAGCATAAAATTCCTATGAGCAAAAACAAACCATAAACCTCTGGACATGGAGATGTTGACGTATATGTGAGAATTCATGAAACAATTATGTGTTTCCAAGTGACAGGATGGGGAAAGGATCATCTTTACATCATTGTTGTGGATGTTACTGAAACAATGCTACAGTTGTCAAAGGCCAGGAAAGAAACACATACTACTCTAAGGTGAGATTAAATTCCTTCCTATCCATTCTCAGTTTTGAACTCATTTTTTTACCCTAGGATTCTTTCAAGCCATTATGCTTCTGGAAGAATCTTGGGTGCTCTCTGGGTGTGATGGAAGCCAAAAATCAAAGATTGCTATGAGCTCGACTGCTGGACAGGACACTGTTGATTTTGCAACTAGAATGAACCAGAGATAAGGAGTAACAAGGGGGAATGGAAGGGGACTGCTGACCAGTCTCATACACCTTTTTCCCTGTTACTTCCCAAGAATTTACTGGCAGGAAAGCAGAAGAGATGCGTAGAGAGTGTTCTGGGATTCAAACAAAAATGAAGAATGGAATGGAGTTCTGCAACTTCAAAAGTAGTGAAGGGCCCCACAGTTCAGGGATGATGAGCATGTAGTACTCTGAGTTTTTGCTTAAAGAAAATTGGACCTATTGAAGGCCTTCTTCTATAGCAATGTAGGCTGAGAACAGTGTTCATTATTTCCTCAGAAACCACTTCTGTTCAGTGCATAATGACATTTGGTTCAAAAAGAGGAAACCATTTTCCCATCCGCTTCTTGCAGTGGTTCAGCAGCAGATGCAGACATGCTTCTGAAGAAACATGAATTATCCATTCTAGCATCTGGGAACAATCGTCTTCATAAGACTAGAAGCAGGGTTTTGAATATAATGACATTATTCTAATGATGATTTGTTGATACTGCAGCATATCATTAGTCATGCTGGAATCTTTATAAGCATAAATGTTTTCTCAAAATAGTTTAAATGTTTAGAAAATCTATTACAGCAGTCTGACATAAAACAGTAACTTCTTCTGTTAGAATCTGAACAGCCTGAAATTTTGAGTTAGTCTAGAATAGAACTTCATGAAGGATCATACAAAGAAACTAGATAAAACATTTTTTTAAAAGGAAATTTAAGCAATTTTTTAACTTGAAAAGATCTTCATTTATTATCCAGATTTACACAAATCATCCTTACATTTTTTCCTACTGTTTTCAAAAATAGAATATTGACAGTGTATTGAATAATCCATAGCTATGACTACATGTTTCTCAATACCTTTGATTTTTCACATATTTTCTGTTATATTTAGTTGTTCAGATTCTGATTAGATGCGAAGTTGCAAGGGTCAGAAAGCCTGTGCTGTATTAATTCTGTCTTAAAAGTAAAGACTCATTATTTATGTGTGGGCATCTTTAAAGTTAATGCATGCTGAAGTTTCATTTCAAGTATTAATACACAGTGTGAGGTATCTAGCAAACTGATAAAATAAACCCCAGCAAAAAGCCCAACCTGCATTAGTGAATGAGCTTTATGTAAAAGACTGTTCATTTCATCCACACGTATCTATAGAGGTGGATAATTGGGATTACTGCATATATTGCTACATATTTGCTACAATTACATTGTTTATTTAAAAATAAGTTGTTCCATCTGTCTCTGGTAATACAAGCTTATTCTGTAAACTTTTTTTCAATATTTTTCCATAATGTATTATCACAGCATTTACAGTCTCATTTTGGTTTTTATGTGACTGATAATAAATGCTAGGAAATTGTTTACTACATTACATGAAACATTTAAGTACTTTAGGGATTTCTTTCCTTTGATTTCCTATAGCTTTGTTCTGTTGCAGTAATGCTCTTGCAACAGACCATATATTAACTACAAATCTACTACAAATATTCTGTTCCAGTTTATTTACCTTTTTTCCTTGTTCCTAATTATGTCTTTACTCATGACTGAGGATAAAGGGAGTAAGAGAGTGAAATGTGAGTTACTTTCTAGGGCAGGGGAAAGAAAGCTTTTCAGAGCTGTAAACAAAAAGATGCTCTGTCACCAATATTGCAGGAAACAATCAGGTCACTTTAGCTGCAACAGTGTCTTCAGTGTATGCTTGTTGTTTTAGAAATACATAACTCATTTTGAATAAGCAGAGTTATACATGTGGTATCTATAATCTTTGTGTGCACAGAACATTGTTAAACAGTCAGTACTCTTCATTGAGTAGTTTGGTCTGTTCTGTGTATCAAAATTTATTAGTTAAAATTATTACTGTATTTTTAAAATATTTTTATTTGGTTTGGGCTTTTTTGTTTTTGTGGTTGTTTCTAATAAATTGCCCAATGTACTTAAAAGATGAACAGAGGCTGCAGAAATGGTACTGCACATTCTTGAAGTATTGCACGTGCCTGCACATCTGTCATGTACCAGAAGAGTTCAAACTATGTCGTTTTGCTTGACTACCTTTTTTGTGGACATGCTACCTGTATCATTTCTCATGAAGTTCAGAATGTATGGTTTGCTTAAATTAAGGTTGTAATTCAATGAAAATTGATGTTGACTCATTTTGGAATAGTTAAGTATTTATGGGTTGCAGAGAAAATCTCCAATATCTTCCATTATTATTCCTGTTGCTAATTTTCTTCAAGTAAGTTTGAGTTTTATGGAAATCTCACTCTTAACACTTTAAAAATACTCTTACAAAATCTTCTGAAAAACAAGAAAAACATTTTAAAGCCAAAATGGACTGTTGTTTAAGGGGGAAAAAAAAGCTTAGTATCTTTCTATTCTGATTTATTATACAGAAGGCTGTTTTTTTACAAAAAAGGGCTTTTTTTTTTTTTTNAAAAAGAGGTTTTTTTTTTTTTTTTTTTTTTCTTTTTTTCCCTCCACTATTCTCAGTCTCTTTTGATCATTGATCTGGGTGACCCCACGCTCAGGGGTTTTTTCTTCATTTGACATGGACAGATTTTTGAAGTATAGCTCTCCTTTGGGAACCTCGGGCAGTTCCACTTGACTAACCTGTGATCTAATGAGCAGTAATGCAGGGTTACAGTGACCATTTTGTTTGCTTTGAGGGAGGATGGCTAGACAGAGAGTGGGAGAGAGGCGGTGTCTGCTGAGAAGAAAGATGCAGGGTGATCGAACAGTGTGAAAAAGACTTGTTAGCCCACATTAGTGTGCCTGATTTACTTCACAACAGGTCAGGAAAGGCCAAAGGCAGGGTTGTCATTAAATTGCAAAGTTGAAAATCCCGGTATTCAAAAGCATTCAAATTTCTGAAAGTTGTAAATTAGAAAGTTTGTGGTTCATGTTGAATTTGGCAGAAAGATATACAGAAGTACCAGCTTCTATAAAACATGAATGGTACATTATAAAATCATGCTGTAAATAAAAAGAAAACCAGCTTTTTAAAGTACTTTCATGGTTGACTGTTTTACAATGAGACTGGGTGCGAAAGAAAGGCCAAACACTAACAAGGTCGTTGCACTTTCTTTATGAGCCCTGGGGACCCCTTAATTATGTGCCCGTGCTGCTTATTTTGAGATCTGTAGAGTGTACGTGTACACGTGTTTGTATAATATATAATTTTTGTTTGTGTTTATTAAATCCACACAAATCTGTATATACAGATAGGCATTTGTATGTAAAAATAAAATTTTAGCACTACTTGCCCAGTAATGCAGATTTTTTATCTTCTGCAGCATGTTATGGTACTTTTTTTACCCTCATATCCTTGATTGTTTCTCTTGGAGTGAACATTAATCTTCATGCCTTTGGTCTTGAAACAGGCATAGATTTATCTTAAATTCATGTTTACAAATGCAGACACACGTAAAAATTGTCTTTATGTACTAAAGAGTTATCTTTCCTAATAGTAAAACTTGCTTCAGAAGATTTGAATTGGAATTAACAGCCTGCTGCTTTGCAATTGCAAAACCAAAAATTTAAGCTACCTATTCCTGAATTTACATTTTCTCTTCTGTTTCATTCACTTACTTGGCAGTGGCCTGACTCTTCATGATTTGAAGAGTACAAGCAGTTGCATTGATAGCCTTTAACTCACAGCAAACTCTCGTCATTACTATTTGTGATCTGGCTGCTTTAGTGCAAATCAAAGTGCAGATTTTAGCTATATTATCACTGTGCATTGTAGCAGTAGGTAATAAAACAAATGTGTGGTCTTATTGGTAAGGAACTTTTTCCTCTCTGCTACCCAAAGTTTCACTAATAGATTCTGACTCCTGTTGGCTGTCAAAAGTCAGGTGTTCACCATTGCCATACAACTGTGTTAACTTCTAGAGTGTACTGCATAGAGAGAGGTTGTTGTCTTGATCCTTGTGTCTTGTTGCAATTAGAAATACATGAAATTAAACAGCTGAGGACAACTGACCCATAATTAAGTCTATATTTCTTACCTGATTTCAGGGGCTGTGCTCCCAATGATCCTTCAAATAATTTCACTGATGTTAAGGGAGTGTCTGTTTTTCATTGAAGGGAAGAGAAGACAACAGGATGTCAGGCCTCAGTGTTCACATTGAACGTTAATTTCTGGTTTTAGCTTGTATTGGATTATGTATTAATATGTGGTGCCAGATTATTTTTGGTTTATCTTGGTCATCTATTGTTTACAGTGAATGTATGGTATATAGTTTTACATCCTGATAACCTGAGGTTTAAGTGACAGTTGAACGTGGGTAACAAAGTACATTTTTTATATTCAGTGCTGCATTTCTCGACTAATTTCCCAGTATGTCACTGCTGGTTTTATTGTAAAATTCACTTATTACTAGAATTTGAAATAGAATGAGTTTATTTTGAAACAGCATGGTGTTCAAAGTGGCTTAATTGTTACTATACCCAGAGACTAGTCTTAAAAAAATTTGCTGTGGTATGTATGCTTCCATTTTCTCAATTATTTTAACTGATATTTAGTTGCAGCAAGTTGGTGGAGATACATTCTAGGAAACTCTGCACTCAGCTAGCTTTCTCTGTAGCTTTAGGTCATGTTAGTCAATGGAAACTTATTAGGGCATAAAATGATGGGAAAATGTTTAACAAATCAGAATACTGAATCAAGGCGCATTTAAGCCTTACTACTATTCTCTTTCTATTGACTTTCTCCATTCCCTAAATAATGTTGTCTGTGCAGTCTCTATGCACTCTTTATTAGCTCTTCTATTTGATTTAATTATTCAGTTACTCAGTGTGTCTGAATTAAGTCATCTCCGCCAATCTGCTTATTACAAAGCATTTGGTCAGTGAGAAGAGACTAATGTCATCTTGCTGGACTAATTTTTGCCGGTATGTGTTTAGGAATCAAGGCACCAGAGCAGTATTTCAAAATTGGCTTATAAAAAAAAGTCAGTCCAAGAGTAGATTATTGATACTGCCAGTCAAAGGCTTTGGAAGAGTAAATATTACTTACCCATCTGAAGAAAAGGGAAATTTTCATATTTTCTTCCTAGCTTTCCTTAAGATACGAATAGTTTTTGCAGGTTGGTGCTTGGAAATGCTTTTTAAAAACACAAAAAGTTTGCTGCCTCATAAATTGTTTTCACATAAACTTGCCAGTTATTATATGAAAAGATTAAGTTCTTTTTTGATGGTAATATTGTTGCTTGCTTCAGGAAGACAGCTCACAAAAGAAGAGGGGATATAGCCAAATGTGGGCTTTTGGAAATTTTTTTTTCCAGTCCATTGTTGCATTTTTAGAAAGCATTTCTTGTAAGACAGAGATGTTTTGATATAGGCACTAGAGTGCAACATTAGAAGTTTTTCCTTTCTATCTGTATGTTGTGATATAAATCCTCCAGTAAAACCTTTCTGCAGGTTAAGGTACAGTTCCTGTGGGTTATCCACTGTAAAATCCTTAACAGTGTGAAGTAGTTATGACTTAATCCACATCATGGATAGGGTGCAAACACAAAGTTTAGCAAAGCAGAAGAAGTAAAATATAGAACTAGTTGCAGGTGCTCTTTTTCTAAAGAAAATGGGTGTGCCTTCTTGCATTTTCTGAAGCCATTATTTACATCTCAGGGCTATATTTGAGAAGTATAACTCTCAAACTGTTCTAAACTGGAAATGCAGTAGCTAATATGTTGCATAAAAGTAAATGTTTTGTTCTGCCAATGGACTCTGACAATTCAGTTTTTAATACCTGTAAAATGGGCTTAAAATGTTCCCCAGATGTATTTGGCTACCTCTCTGTTTGGAAGTCATTCCTTCTGTGCAATAGGAAAAAAATTTGCTTAACTAAGAAAACAAATTCAATAATGCCACCCTTTCCCTGCATAAATAAGAAGGTGGGGGTGGTAATACTATGTCTGGGAAAGGAAGCAAAAATGCATGCTTGGATATCCATTGCTGGCTGTTGTAGGGAGTGTGCTTGCCAGCAGCTTCTGGCAAGCTTATTCCTTCCAAACCCTCTCCAAACTTGCCAGACATTTAAAAAGTCTTTTGCCTGTTAGTCACCTTTCACTTACTTGTAGCATTAGAAGAAATGTTTATTGACTGAAGAACTGCCTGTTTTGAAATCAGGAACATTGAATTAAGTTTTTTGTTTTGTTACGTGTTGGTTTGTTGATATTTACTTGACAGCAGGGTTTAGTTAGGAATACACTTACAGGCTGTGAGTAAGCAAAGTGGGTCAAAGCTCAAAGGGTCTGCTCTTGTGGGTAGTAAAGCTCAGGGTTTGGCTGATGTTTTTTGTGCATGTAGAAGGCATCAGATCATCAATCCCTGACCCCTGTGCAGAGGGATGAATGCTGCAGAAGTGGACTGCATTCAAAGGATCGCAAAGAACTGTCTCCACTTTTGGTAGAACCTGGCTGAGAGAGAATTTTAAAATCATCTATGCCTGGCAGTGGGGCATGTGTTAGTTAGGTTCAATCTATTTGGCTCTTTGTATTAGTTAGGTTCAATCGTGGTCTGGTGTTTAAATCCTCTTCTGTGTAGTATTGATCAGGATGTGCATGGCTCTGAATCTCCCTAAGGCATTTGAGGACAAAACAAGTAGCATACGTATCTGAGCCCTAAAACAGAGATAATTCAGACAGAGAGGGGTTGGAGAGAGGAATCAGATATAATGAAAGAGGAGAAACTGGACTACTATCCTAGGTAGAAGCATGCTAGAGGGGAGGCTGGAAATCTAGCTTCTTGGATACAAAATATTTTGCAGAACTGCCCCTCTCAGGAAGTTTCAGATTCATAATTGTGGTTCTATTCTTTCTACTCTGTTTTCGTCTTACATTTACAAAATCTGAATTAAAGAGAGACCTCAGGCATAAGTTGTTATACCAGAGATGACTGAAGTTACATCTGTAGCTACGCTGCACCCTTCCTTTAGGGTGTTTAGACAGAAGGATGTCTGGGTCTTTTTCATGCATCTTGCTCCCTGTACTTAAAGGTAACTGAAATAGTAGTGTAGTATTGGAACATGTCAGTCTTCTAATGTAATTGCTTGTCATCTCTGAGGTAAGGAAGCAGTCTGCTATTCATTTTATAGTAATTTAAGCACTGGTAGACTTGCCAGCTACAACCACAAAGCTAATGGCCTTTTAATTATTGGTGATTCCAACGAGAGTTTGTATCTGAAGAACCTGCAATGGGTTACTGGAAGTGCTTGAGAACACAGTGTGCATTGTCAGGGTATTGTGGTCAGGCAATGAAAGAAGAGTTGACTTGCCCTGCTCAGAATTATCTGCCAGACCCTCACTGTGTATAGTTGACCAACACCAAAGTATATGAAATGCTGGAAAAATCTGCCAAAACTTACTAAGTTTTTCTATGCATCTGAAAATTAATTTTGTTTTTTCTGAATTAAAATTGAGTTTAAGTTTTAAATTTATATTCAAAATATAGTTTTTAATGTACTTAATACAAGTATATGTCACTTTATAACCTGCTGGAGACCAGTAACTGCAAATTAATTGAAAGGGGTAGTGATGTTCTCTTGACACTTCAACATTGGGTCATTCAAAACCTTGCTTGACCCTTTGAAAAATATTTTGATTTCTTTGATATCAGTTTGTATTATCTTTTATTGCAATAATTGGAAATAAATATAGAACTTTCAAGTTCTGAAATGGCATTCTTGAATTTTCTGAGACATAGATAATACAGAGCATCTTCTAAATAGTTATCTGTTGTAAAGAAATTACTCTGCATGCTTAATCCATTTTGGTATGTATTAGTATTTTCCTGTGAAGGATATCTGTCCTAGAACAGGTGAATCATTCTCTGAGTTCAATGTTTTTTGAGAACTATGATGATTTAATATTCTCTATTTGTGTGATCATTTTCCTCCTTGTCAGTTCAGCTAAGGTGTTAAAGAATGCAGAAATAATCCATGGTCATTTTACTAATGTCTAACTCGAAGGCCATAATTCTCCTTACCTTAGAGATTTATAATGTCCTATTACTGTTTAGATTTTTTAAGTTGTTTCCATTTTCTTTTGCTAAACTTTATGTTCTTAATAGAGTATTAATTAATCTTGTGTGTAAAAAGAAATTGTTTCTATTTGGAAGTATTTCAGAATTACTAAGTCAGACTCTTGGGGCAATTATTCAGACTATTAGCATGAATATACATGAAGAATGTAATTGCTTTTAGATAAAAACGCTTTAATTTTTATTAATATGCAAAAAGTAGTATCAGCTAGCTTGCTCAGTGGAGTTGTTTGCAAACTTTGATAAAATTCTGAATTTTTCTACTGATGAAAAGAAAGCTGTATATCTGAATCCCAGTCTCTTTTGTGGAATTTAAGTGTTGCTTTATCAGTTACTTAGTTCTTAATTTAGACCAATGACGCACTTCAGAAGGCAATGGGAGTTTTGTTGAAGACTGCTATAAAGTATTACTACTTGAAATGTGTGGCAACCTTGTACCTATTAAAGGAATTTGCTATTTGAGCTCCACAAAAGACTCACCAAGAAACTGATGTAGTTCTATTGAAATACGGGAAAAATCTGCCAGAAATCCTGCAAAACACCCCAGGATTCCACAAATACAGCATTTTTCAGCTGACTGCACTCTGGACAACTACCCTCCCTCTACAACAGTGATAGGACTGATCAGGACCATCAGTCTCACAACCTCTATCACAGTTTTCTCTCTTGCATCTTCAGACTTGATTAGATGGGTGCTTTGTGCAGTGTTCAGAAATAGTGAAATGTTTTCGTATCTGCAGCTTTTCCTTTTCTGGGACAGATGTGATTATTCATCACCAGGATGTTTATAACTGTCTTACTCAAAACCACTCTGAAAGTCTAAATTTCTGCTCATAAGAGGAAAATTGAAATCTGTTCTTGTTAAGTGAATTTTAACTTCTTGGCTATTAAAAGTCTTTCAAAAAGAGTTTGTTTCTGGCACCTTATTATTTAAAACCTCTCTGATTTTAATTTGGCTTTCTAGATGTCACATAATATGATATCTGCCTGGGTTGGAAGGGACCTTAAAGGTCACCCAGTTCCAGCCCTGCTGACATGGGCAGGAGTGCCAGCCACTAGCCCAGGTTGCTCAGGGCACCATTCAGCCTGGCCTCATCTACCCTGTGAGTGGCATACTTGCTGTTCCTGCAGAGGATGAATTATAGCTATTACCACCATAAGCTTTCTGTTCATGAGCTTTCAGACACTGAGGAAAATTTCCAAAATAAAACTTTATCATCATAATTTTCTATGACAGGCATGGATTAATACAACCCTTCTAATCACTCCATTTTATTTCTTTAAATTGTGTGCTTGGTACTAGTATCCTGCAAGGTTTTCCTGTTGTATGGTACTATATTTTAGGGCCATATCAGCTTTTTTGTATTTCATAACACTAGGTAAATATTATTTACACGTAGTATCTAAAGTTTTGCCTTAGAAGGGCCAAACTACATGTCTCTTGTAGTCTGTTTCTGAGGCTGGCAGGCTATTGTTAGAAAACACAAGAGGGGTTTTTTTGTCATGCAGTAGTAAGCTCCTGCTTGTCTTTGCAGACCCGAGGTTTTCATCTTAAGTTTAAGAGGCAAATAACAAGGGAGAAGAGATGAAGAGGAGAAAAGCAAACTAGAGGCCTAGAAAATTCCTTTTCTTTCTTTTTTTCCCCCATGAAACTACTTCTGCAGAAAAAAAAAAATATTGACAGACAGGGTGTGCCAGCTAATGTCACCAAGCATTGAGTGGAAAGAAGAATACTAAAAAGCAGAAAATTAGAGCTGTGCTTGCCTGTTCACCTCCCCAAAAGAATTGAAATTGTCAGCGTTTGGGACTCCTTGTCAGAGGCTGAGATCCTCACCTGTCTGTGGTGCTCTGCAAATCTGCTCTGGTGACCATCATCCCTCAGAAATATGTGTCTGAGAGCAATTAGAATTTTACCAAAGAATACTGGAAAAAAAAATTAAGTACATGTATGTCATGTAGTTACTGAATTCTTTAAAGATAAAAACAAAGGCCACCACAGAAGCAAATTAAAGCCCCTGGGAGCTGACATGGTTATTGAAAGCTTTAACAGAGCTGCCCTGCCATAGAAACCTGCTTTCCTATTGTCATTCATTTTGGTCTCTGAAAAGAAATTTATGATCAAAGTTTTGTTTGAGCACAATGTAAGCGCTCAGATTAGATTTTGGCAAAGTTAGACAGGGATTTAGATATTTTATTTTAATTTTTTTCTATTTCTTTTGGCACTTGTCTTCTAGTGAGAAAAATGTTTTGCCCTTAAAAACCAAAAAGAATATGTTTACAATATTTTCTTGAATTACATTAGACCTGTGTTTCTTATTTTATATCTCCTACTACTGTTTCATTGTAACTCCAATCTAGACCATCTTTTCTGGGTGATGTAAATGAAAATACATAAATGAAATAAAACCTGCGTAAGCTTAAATTATTTTAATTCATAAGTTGCTTCTATGTATAAATCTTCCACCTTGAGGATTCTCCAGCAAATGCCTACTGTCCAATTTTTCAGTTGCTATTGGCAGAAAGACGTTTTATTTGTAACAGTTAGAATACCATAATGCTTTCTGAGCATAAGAGCTAGTGATCCATTGTTTTGTTAACGAATAACTAATGCAATTTGCTTTAATCCAAGGGGATCCTTTGGAGGAAGAAATTAAGGTCAGAATTAACCATAGTAGGAGAAGTCATTACAATTATTGATATGTATGAAATATAGGTTCATTTCTTATATTTGCTGTTGACTTGCTGCATAAGACTTTGTGGGAGTACGTTATTTCTGTTCTCCAGCTTATGTCCTTATAGAAGACTCTTATAAGTGCTCTAAATGATAATGAAGATATGTAGTTTTGAATGGCTTGGAAATTCAAGTACAAGGAGAAGAAACATTGATTTCTGTGAAAGAAGAACTTTCTCTTCTACAAAAAAAAAAAACCAAAAAACAACAACTGTAAAAGACTGTGACAGTGAAATGAGTTATACAAATTGATTAAGAGGTAATTTAAAATGAGGATCAAGAAAAATCTGAATGTATACAGTTCTCTTAACATACAGTCATGCTGGTATATGCTAAAATTATAGAAGTAGCTTTAGAAATGCTGTTTCATGATGTGATCAGAGCAAAAAGCACAGTCAGCCAATTTGAGTCTTCTGTCTTGAATGCCCATGGGAATTAGGAGTATTAACTTACTCCTATACATGAGGTTTGTAAAAAGAATGCACTAGAAGCTAAATAATGGATTTAGAACTCTGCCTTTAAGATTGTGATTGCCTTTAAGTATTGAAAGAAAGAAATCACAATAGAGGTTCCCCCTCTGCTGGTAGAGAGTTCAACATTCAAGACATTTCAGTGTGTCTAGACACGGGTAAACACGGTTGAGTCTGAACATATTTATGCAAAGAAAGAGCCACTCTTACACACTATAAACTATTGCCAATCTGCTAAAAGAATTTTAAAGTGAAATATTGTACAACTGAAGTTATCAAGTTCCATGTCCATTTATTTTAGCTGGCATATGAGTAATTCATGTCAAGTGCCCAACAGGGAGTGTAAACTATTGTGTTGTCAATACCTAACAAGTGACTGTTCAGCTTGGTGTTTACCCATTTCAGTCCTGTTCAAGATTTTTGTCCTAATAAGCAACCCTTTTCACTTACCCTTTTAAGAGATTTTCAATTTGATTTAATTAATCATCTGCTTAAAACATTGCCCTATGCATGCTTGTCAGGAGAATTTCTCAACTCCTTCTGTGGTGGGAAGTGCCTGTGCCAAATTTTGCATATTTACTTTCAGTACTTGTGAAGAAGAGTGAAAATTTTAGAGGTACTGGAGACAAGAGAAGTAGATTATTTATGGTAAGAAGCAGGTACCGTTATGCGCTAGAAGGTGAACTAGCAGGAAAGTACAAATGAAAAGATAAACAAAAGTCCATCTTAAGTGAAACTCTCAAAGACCTGGGTGAATTCCTGCTGCCTGGTGTGTTTATCCCGAGGCTGGTAAGAAATCTGTTTTCCCAACAACCCCAACAGTGCAATACCTTTTCCTCAACCAGAGGAGGGATTGCTTATCAGGAAGGCAGATTATTCTACTGTCCTTTCACTGGTTTCTTTCAGCTTCTCTTTCTTATGTTTGGCTAGGTTAAAACTCACTCAAAGCTGCAGATACAGTGTTCAATAAAGTGGTGAATCAATTAATTTTTAAAATTTCAAATGTGGTTGTTTGTTTACCTCTGTGTGTGAAACAAAATGTAAATGGCTACTATTTCTATAGATAATATGCCAAGGTTTTAGGTTTAATTATAATTAAGTTTTTATATTTTACTATGGCAAATATTAATATAACTTTGAGTAAGTATTTGGAATAAATATTCTTACCTATCTCAGGTAATTTAAATTTCTTGTGAATGTAATTAAGGCTCTATTACAACTATCTTTCTATTTTTCATGTATTCATGTATTAATATGAATATAAATTTATTTATGCAGGCTTAATGTTGCCTCTCCATGCATCTAGCCAGTGTGAGACAGAATGAGGTTTTATTCCCTTCAGAGATGTAAATCATGAGAGGACTGTGGATGAGTCTAATAGGATCATTGAGCTAAACCTGAGTGGAATTTCTTATAGCAAAGAAACAGCAACATCAGGTTAAGGGGTGTTCACCTTCTTTTAAGCAATGAGTAATCTTGAAATTCTTACAACATATTTTTGTAGCTTTTTTTACATTATAAATGGTAGACAGTGGTATTACTTCTTTCCCTTCTCCCTTTGTTTAGTATAAGCTGAATGATTTTAATGTGTAAAAAAGCAAGTAGGCCTTTTGCCGCAAAATTTGATTTTGATTTTCATATTTTTAATATACTTGTGGATTTATAAAGGCCTTGTTGATCATTCTCTCTGTTCTTTTGAGAAAGAATTGCTCTGGCTTTTTGATATTTTTTTTTATATGCAACTATTTCTTTCTGTGGCAAATGTTAATCTATATCAATTGTACTTTCCTGTTTTGGTTATTTATCTGAGATTTGAATTAGAACAAGCATGATTTCTTAGCCTTCAGTTTTATGCTTGCCTTTCAGGATGGTATAAGTTCTCCCTACTGCTAAATCTATTACTTAGTTTTGGGCAGTATAGTTAGATATGGGTATATTTTCTTATTAAACTATCACAAAAAATAATCAGTTACTGTACAAACTAGATCGTAATTGAAACTTTTTTGATAGCTTCATATTGTTTCATTTTCTTTGAATGTAGCGAATTTTCACCCAAGTTTTGAAGCTGAGTATTCAGAACTTGATTATATACCCACTTTTTACATTAGATACTAATATAAACTGATGAAGAATAGAGTTGGTTTGAAAATTTGGCTACTCCTATAAGCATGGTAAGTTTAAAATTTTCCCTGTTTATACAGCCTTTGGCAATTTAAGCAATGTGTTTTGTCACCTGTTTTGCCGTCTCGTGAAGAGCTGGAACTTTTATGAAGATATAGAAAATATGACTTTGAATCCTTGACGTCTTTAAATAAATGCACATATTGATAGTGACAGATTGCTAAACTTGGCGTTAGACATTTAGTTGTGTTTCTTGCCAAAAGTAATCCAGATGTGCATAATTTATCCGCCTGCCATATGTGCACTGACATGTCTTTCTATAATCAACTGTCTGTTGAGTATTGTTAAACAGTTAAATGTTCTTTATCAACTATCGTTTTGAATAATGCTAATAACTCCTTTAAGGAGATAAGAAGCAGCAAGACCATGAAAACAGCCTTCTTAAACTGAAGAAGGCAACTTCAATTTTTGATTGTCCAAAAAGCATGCAGTTTCAGAAAAAAACTTGTTAAAAGAAGCATATTTAAAGCCTATCTTAGATGGTGTTGTATAACTAAGGTGGATGCGTATTTTACGTAATCTCATTACGATGGGACAGATCTTTGTTGTGACTGTGTAAAGGAAGTTGCTATGGAATAATAACATTAATTAATAAGGATTTTTTTTGTATGAGGTGCTTGTTGAAAGGAGAAAATGAACTGAACTTGACAAGCAGTAACCAAACATGTCCTGGCATTAATTTCAGAAAGATTTGTAGGAGGACATTTGTGTCATTTGGACTATTTCATCATATCATCGGAAGAAGCAACTCCCATTTTATGGCATGTGTTGCAATGTGTGTTTGGTCTTCGACTGTCTTCAGAAAGTTTCTTATTGATTAGTAGTTACATGACCCAAGTGGAAAAATTCCTGTGTAAAAGGAGTTTCTGTCCAGTGAGTTTCCTGCTCCAAAATTCTGTTTGCAAATAGAATTCTGTTTGATCCATAGAAATATTCACCCTTTGTTTCCTATAAGCTTATCCTTTCACCTCATTGACATAATGTTATCGGAATATTAACATGGATAACCTCACATTCATCAATCTCTGAGTCAGATGCCAGTGCTCACCTCGGAGGTATATAGGAAGGTATATGGTGGTCATGTAGAGCAAAATGCAGTGTCTCATCTCATGGTTCTGAGTTTCCCCTGAGGAGAAGGGTGTCTGGCGCTGTCTGATGTTCCTGTGCATACAGGTAAGTATTTATCCCTACAGTTATATAGATATCTATCTGTTGTACATAGGCCTGTCTTTGTAGCTATCTGCTTTGGTTTTTGAACTCCCCCCCAGCAGTTGCATAACTTGTGGCATGATTAGCTGCTCTTCTTCATCATCCTGGGAGGTCTCAGTCATGACCTTTCCAACTGCTGATCTTTGTCATTAAGATGAGCATAGGTGTACATAAGCTGTTGAGAGCACCAACTGTGTGATTCTTACTTCCATAAGGTCATCCACATTTGAGCAACTCATCCTGGTGTGTAGTAGGAAAAACAGAATACCTATATAATGTCCTGAAATTGGGTTGCCATGCTAGACAAGGTAATGCAGCTATATAATACCATCCTGTTAGAAGACATTTTTGCTGAAATGGTCTAAAGACACTCCCTAGTTTGTAGAAGCATGCCCCTTTTTTGTAAACATTGCTGTTTAAGATTTCAGCTTAACTCCCTGACCAATGCACATGATCTAAATTGAAATACTGATTCAGTGCTCCAAGGTGTTAGACTGCTGAAGTTCTCAGCCATACTGGCTGTGTAGATATGGTGTGGAAGAGTACTGTCATGCAAATGCCACCAGTAAGCAAGAAGGCCGGAAGGCTTCTTCAGCCAAGTTTGTTGGGTGTTGGTGAATATTTCAAAATCATCTGAAGTTGCTAGGGCCTTACATAAAAACACTTGTTGATTAACATTGTAGATTAACATTGATCCATTGCTGCTTGAAACTCTGTGCTAATTACACTGTGCTGTAGCTATTCTGCTAGAAACTGTCCTTTCAAAAACAAACAAGTCAAACACTGAAAGCTGTGTGGTGTGTTCCTAGCTGCTTCTGAGAATGGATCAGCATATTGAGCTGTTTTCTAGAGAATGCAATTTGTGTCCAATTTTTAAAATTATGTAATGTTTACTTGTCTGATGAAAGACTAGTAGCATGCAAAATACGGGGAAGCACATTTTCTGAAGATACTATCATTATTTCTGATGAAGGCACAGCTTCTTGCACTTGAGAAATACTGTGGAATCTATGTATCCTATTGCAAATGGGCAATTTGTACCTGAAAGGAAACCTAACCTATTTCAACAGTTATTCCTTGCAATATAAGCTTTCTCCAGAAGTGTAAATGACATGTTTTGAAACGTATTCACTTTGGGGTTGAGAAACTGTTGATGCTCTGTTCTCTCATTGATTCTTGGTATTTTGTCCTTTCTTATAATCCTTAGCAAAATTATGTGAAATTCATGCACACATACCCACACCCATTAAAAAAAAAACCAAACCCAAACCCAAAACCTCACACATTACCAAAAAATATTGTAATTTGTCGTATTCCTTCAGGCAACATATTTCAGGGATTAATCCACTCCTTTATTAATGTGCATTCAGTGTAGTACTTTACCTCAGTTTTATAATTATTTACTAAAATATACTCTTTGTTATCTGATCACTTCAGATTGAAGAGAACTGCATCTTTGTAAAGAATTCCAGGTGAGAAAAGATGTGTTTTCTTTTCAGAAAATATGATTGTGAATTCTCAGATATGTATTAATGCACTTTATGAAATACTATATTGTTTGTATCTTAGCTAGTTTTCTAAACCTCTGAGAAGCTTTTAGCCTCCACAAGCCACAGACATATGTCTTACATGAAAAAATCTCTTCTGTTGTGATTAGTAATGTCCTGAACATGATAGAGTTGTCATTGTTATCCAAAGAATTATGCTCTGGAATCTTAACTGTTAATTTTCTTTCTTAAACTCTTTCTGTCTTGATTCTGTGAGCCAGAAACTCTTTTGAAAAAAAGCAGTTTAATAAATCTTTCTACAGTATTACATTATATGATTTTCTGAAAATGAATAATTGTGGCATTTTGAAATTCTTATCACTGATCATTTGGTCAGGATTGGTGACATCCTGGCCACTTGTAACATGATAGTTTTGTCAGTCCTAGTGTTTTTGGGCAGTCTGGGGTGGAAAAGGGGAGTATGGAAGAGAGGAAGGATCATCCAAAATTAATCTGGATGTGTGCATGTGAGTGTGTGTCTTTACATATATCTTCCAGATGGTGCTGCAGTGAATATTGTCTGAAATAGTGTATATTTGTGCACCACCCAGCAGCATTTAGTCACTTTAGTTTGTCTTCAGTTACATTTACCAAAAAGCTAATTAACGTACTAGAAAAGTGGTTTTGGCCCATGAAGAGCTAGCCTGACAACTGAACTCTGTCATTACATTTCCACCTATCTGTCTTGCTAAAGTAGGCAAGACCCTGGATTGACTATAGTTTGAAAGGGTAGTTGAAAAGATTAAAGGTGACTTGTAAATGGAAAATGGCAACTTTGCACTTTTGAATTCTAAACACATCTGGTCTAGTGTTGCTCTTGCTGAGTGGTAGGTCTGCCAAGACTTGTTGCAGACTTTGTAGAGCAGTAATAATAAACCTGTTCAGAGGTTTAAAAGAACTTGGCATGCCATATGACAGGTTCTCGAGTAGTTTGTCAGGAGCCAAGTGTACTGTAATAGACCCTTTTTAAATTGTTGGCTTACACGAAAACTGGAGATGTCTGCATTTTCTCCTTCTTTCCCCCTTTCCCTGAACTACAAAAGGCAGATGAATTTATTAAAATGCTTCTTTAGCGCATGTTATTGAGCTGTGAAAGAGACCAATAGATAAACATTATTGTAAGTTTGCAGATGCACTCTCATTTATGCCTGTAGGCAAGATAAATTTATCTACTTATGTTAGAGGAGCTTTAATCAGATAATCTGTTATTGCAAGCAGTTTAAATCATGAAGTGAGTAGTTTTTCAACAGGCCTTTACAATGCGTGTAGATTTTGCTGGTCCTGTTCTTCATCATGAGAAATGTAAGACACAGTCAGGTGTAAGGAACATAAGTAGTATACTTTTCACTCTTGCCTTCAATAAAGTGTATATAACTGCAGACAATACAATATTTCTACAGGAATATACAGCCCATAAAGTATTGCTCATTATATTACAGAGAAAACAACAGATCCAGATGTTTGGATAACAACATTCTTCTAAAGAAGTAAGAAAATGGCAGGAGGACTGAATATGTATGAATAACGTAACATAAAGAATTTTGACCCTTTTTCCTAGAAGTAAAGGAGATTGAGATTATAATAGAGGCCCAAGCCTGTAATATCCAGCATGAGTTTTTCTGCACTGAAAAGACACTTTTATGCTTTTATGAAGAATGAGTTGTCTTACTGTGGTGTACAAGTTTATGCTGGTCTTCATTCCTGGTCTTTTAGCTGGTCTTACAGAATTTGGACTTTACACAAGAAAATCTGTGGTTTAGTATACAGAAACCTTACTCACCTGTGACATCTTCTACTGCTATTCTGGAAAGGTTAAGCTTTTCTGAGAGCATCTTCATCTTACTAAAGATGGGGCAAGAAGTGAACACCACACAAAGATGCTCTAAGTGGTTGGATGAAAATTTTCTCTGAGAAGAAATCCTGGGTTCATGCTTATTTCTTGCATACAGGTCAAGCATATAACTGGTTGTAAAATTCCTGGTACAGGAATGTGTGGTTGAGCAAAAAACTTCTGAGACAGAATCACTTCAGTATACCTGTGTCATTCATCTTGGTTTTAGTCTTTTTTCCTCTCTCTGTGATGGAGAGGTCCCTAAGGAAATGATAGCTTAGAAGAAATCAGGGAAACCCCCAGCAATATTTATGTCTCAGAATCAGTCTTTTTAAAATTGTATTTTATTTTAAATTATTTTTATTTGCAAATTATTTATGTATTGTGCATAGTAGATTAACAGTCTTAATTTTCCCAATATTTTCAAATCCTATCACTTTCAACATAGCAGTATTCCCTTAGTAATGCCAAGAAAATTTTTTGCAAGTTTTTTTTGTTGTTATTTCAGTTGCTTGGAGGGATTTGAGTGTTGGGAGGTTAATTGTTGGGTTGACTGTTGTTTTCAATTCTTTTAAGCCACAGAAACTCCACTAGTGACAGGAAAAATCACATTGTTGTGCCAGTAATGACTGTTTAACATTATAGCATCCTGAAGCTGCTTTCCAGTTTAATATAAATGAGAGACAAGACAGAGAGGAAAGGAGAGAGGAACTTGAGAAGCACAGGAGATTTTTAGAGGATTAAGAGAAAACTTGAGGACTGATCACCTAATCTGCTCCTCCCAGATAATACAAAAGGGAAAACAGGAGTATTCCCAGCAGGAGTACTAATCTATAGTAATTGCAGTTAGGTAGCAAAACTACTCTCCTCTCAGAGATTTTTAATGATTTGGTAATCTATAGTAATTATTATTTTTTAATACAGGAAAAAAAAATTCCACTATCCATTTTCCTTTGATTGCCTAGAAGAAATAGTATCAAAATACTCAGGAATATAAAAATTACCAAAATACCACATTACCAAAATTACCAAATTACCAAAATACTCAGGAAAATAAAGACCAGTTAACTGGGCTCTATTCTTCCATCTCTCTATCCCCCAAGCCTCCTGAGTACTTTTTCTCTCAGTAGAATGTGGAGTACTGCAAACTTTGAGCAAATTGAGAAAGATTTTGCACTCGGGCAGAAATGGTGGGCGTGAACGGTGGAAGCTGAACTATGAGTTTGACTTGTGAATGTAAGTTTTGTGAATGAGAAGTTTTTAGAATAAGGTTAAATATATCCTTCAGTATAAATTTCACCTGAATTTTAATAGTACTAGCTTCACTTACAGTGGAAATCTGCTCTTCTAAGAAATGTTCTGGGAACATACTTAATGATTCTGAAAATGAAGCAAAATACACAAGGCTTTGGCGGAGGTTTTTGAAAATAATAGGGGGAAAGGTTTTCTGAAGGGATCAGTCAATTGTGTTTGTGGCAGTTGTGCAGCTGCTTGGCTGCTCTTCCCATCTCTGCCCAGTTCTGACAAGGAGAAGAGAAGCAGCTTCTCACTGGGTGTGAGAAAGCATCTCTGCTTATGTTCCTTTGCGAAAATAAGGATGGCATACAGAGCTGAGACATTGGGTCCAGTAATCAAAGCCCTGAGTAAATGCTCCAAGGAACTATAGTTAACTTAGTTGCTGTGTTACCTTTGACATTTTTCACAGAGCAGCTGAACGGGGAAGGTGGAGGTGGGGGGCGGGGGGGGGGCGGAAGANAGAAATTAATAATTACCGAGCCTCAGCTTTTGTTGTTTATATAATCATAGAATGTCCTGAGTTGGAAGACACCCACGATAGTCATCGAAGTCCAGTTCCTGGCCCTGGACAGGACAGCCCCTAGAATAACTCCATGTGCCTGAGAGCATTGTCTAAACACTTCTTGAACTCTGGCAGGCTTTGTGTTTTTAAAATAGTTTGTCTCTTGGCTCTGCTCTAGGAAGAATTCACAGAAAGGGTGATTAGATGCTGGAATGGGCTGCCTAGGGAGGGTGGTGGAGTCACTGTGCCTGGAAGTGTTTAAGGAAAGACTGGACATTGCACTTAATGCCCTGGTCTAATTGACATTGTGGTGTTTGATCATAGGTTGGACTCTATGATCTCAGAGGGCTTTTCCAACCTAATTGATTTTGTGATTCTTACTTTCATTTGGTTTTATATGTATGATGGTAAATAGACAGGGCACAGAATTTTTATGACCTGGTCATTCTTTCTCTGGGTTCCTATATCCCTTCTTTGCTCTCTAAGCCTTCCTAGCATATTCTAATCTCATTGGTTTTTACTAAATTTTCCTTATTTGCAGAAAGAGTATTTTGTGGTCAGTATCAACACCAAACTAGTACCACTTTCCCAAGGAAAAGTTCCACTTAGGTCCTAGGCTCTTTTTTTCTGGCTGTCTCCTTCTTTGAGAACCTGCTACAGTGCTTTGGTGGATTTTGTGGAGGTGGAGTGTGTCAAGCCTTGGTTAGTAAAGCAAAAATGGAAATGTTTGCATATAAATGTTTCCCAAGTGTCTTGAAGTAATAAACCTACAGTCATAATCAAGGTCAATCATAATCTTAGGTCAACAGATGAAACTACTTTTAAAGATGTAGCTTCATCAGTTTTCCGAGAGGAAACAGGGGTTGTGATTACCTGCTGGAGAGAAGGGATGCACTTGGTTGTCCTGGCTGGCTCCACACAGTCATCAGATCCCACCCTAGCTGAGAAGCTGGTGGGCAGTTTAGAGTTCAGTAAAATGTATGTGTATTCATATTACTCCTTTCAGAAGAATAATAAGAAGAATAATTGATGTGCAGTTATTGTGACTGGGGGCATCTCACCTTATGTAGCCCTTCATTTGCTTTGGCTAGGTCTCTTTGATCCCTTTTTCAACCTGAGTCATGATCAGTATTGTTTAATTTTAATTTATATATGTATAGGAGTACGTAAGGCAGTATTAATATTTTTCATTATTATGGAGATATGCATGTACATTAGTACCAGCAGAAAAATATTCTTGAGTTTGTTGTCTATTCATTAAAAACATACACAAGTGATTTTCACACCCATGTCATGTTGAGTAAACTCAGCCTCATTACTTAAAGCAGTGGCTTTGTGGCATCTCGGTGTTTTCCTGGTGTATGAGAATTTTAGTGAGAATTTCACTTACAAGAGAACTTGATATGGCATTTAATATGAAGTATATGAGCCAGCTTAATTTCCATGTGATGTGAAGTTTAGAAAATGAAAAGCACTCAGAAGTTTCCTGCAGCAACCAGTATTCCACCAAAAAAAGTTAAGATATCTTATAATATTTAAGATCAAATAAGAAATAATATGTAAAATCATCCAGAGATTAAAAGCATGTCTGTAGAGTGTTTTCCAGGCAGCTGCAGGAAGACTGAGCAGATCAGGTGTCCTGCAGCCACGTTGTTGTGGCACTGGGCTCGGGATGTCCTGGCACACAGCACACCACTGTAGGCACTCTGCTCTTGGTCTGAAGTTATGACTTGGCTCTACGTGGTTAAAGTTCAGGCAAAGGAAGCTCAGGCCAGCCTTCAAGATAGATTTCGGATACCTAAATAATGGTCATTGCAATGTGCTAGTACAAAATATGTATTACAATTTAGGATTATATTTCCGTGCATATTCTAATGGAGCAATATGAAGATCATGTTAATTTAGGCATATCTTGGCTCAGCTGAGAGTTGGAGCCACTGTTTTAATTGATGTCATTGCTTTAAACATACTGTGAAGAGACTTCTTCTGCTACTGGTCACTGAGCCTGTAATTAATAGAGAACAGAAGGTTACACTGCATTCAAAGAAACAAATATTGTGCAAAGCACAGGACTGACAGATGAGTGTCTGTGCTGCCTCAGCACTGCAGCCACTTGCCAGGGAAAACTTCCATGGTCTGAACGCAGGGCTTGGTGCTGTGCGTGTTACTGCTGTCCAGCACAGCTGCAGGGCAAAGGTGCATTTTACAGAGAGATTGAAGGGTGTCTGCAGCGTGAAAAAGTTTATTATTTTATTATTTGCTTCTCCGGAATATCTACACAATTTAAAAATGTAGCTGTGCAGGAGGTTTGATCCTTCATGTTGGAATGTTAGAAGGACACTGATAAGTTGGGGGTTTTTATTACTGTTTTTCTTGATGCTTTTTAGGAAGTTCTTCTTACAGCTAAAAACTCCAGCAATTCCTATTTGTAAAGAGCTTTAACATTACTGAGCTTTTGCTGGGTTTAGAAGCTTTGACAATGTTTGCAGAGAGGCATCCAAAATCTGGAGATTCATGTTTGGGGAAGAAAACAAGTGTTGTGTTACATTAATTGATCTAGTTTCCTGTCATGCAGCATCACTGCAAACATAGGTGCCTTGTGATGTGATGTGCAGCCTGCAAATAGCTAATTGACTCTGATCTCTGATAATTAGTGCAATTAAATCTTAAAATGAAGCTTTGAAGAGGTCATCTGAATTAGATGAAAGCTGAGGCTTTACTCAATGTCAGAGCCTTGATGTTAATTATTGAGTCCTGTGACCCAGCAAAAGGAAGACTTACTGATAATGTGGTCTTAATACAAGAATTTCTGTTGCTGTGGTATTTTTAAAATTGTGTGGATTGTATCACCACCTCTGTTTCACTATAGCCATACTTCAGCACATAACATAAAATAATTAGACCAAAACCTGAGGGCATCCCTGTGTTATGCTGAAGACACAGTTTAAATTCTGAAATTAGGTATTCTAATATAAAGAAAAATTGGAATCTTATAATAGTGTATTTATATCAAAATAGCACTTTTGGAACACAGAAATCAATCTTCTGTGACTGAAAAAGCCCTTGACTTTCTTTTTTCCTACCTGAAATTGGAGATTAATCTCTAAAAATGTCACACACTGGACTGATCATATTTCTATTTAATCAGCCTAACCTTCTAGGTGTAGGGAGTAATACTTTGTAAGCTACAATCTCAATTAGTAGTTATTTTTTATGCTGTATAATTTTCTCATTCTATAAGAATGCACTTACCTAGTTTTATAAATGAGCTGCATGATGTTAAAAAATTGCTAGTTCAAGTGTCAGATTTCGATAATCAGAAAGACTGAAATGAGAAAAAAACAAAACCCAACTATAGTCAGCCCTGGTGAGGCCTCCACTGGAGTGCTGTGTCCAGTTCTGGATTCCCCAGGATGAGAGAGATATGGAGCTGCTGGAGTGGGTCCAGTCAGGGCAACAAAGACAATTAAGGGACTGGAATGTTTCTCTTACGGGGAAAGGCTGGAGCTGGTCCTGTTCAGCCTCAAGAAGAGGGGACCTCATCCATGTCTGTCAGTGTCTGCAGGGGGGGGTCAGAGGAGGGACCAGGCTCTGCTCGGAGGTGCTGAGCAATAGGACAGGAGGAAATGGGCAGGAACTGATGCACAGGAAATTCCACCTGAACATGGGGAAGAAATTCTTTACTGTGCAGTGACCAAGCACTGGAGCAGATTGCCCAGAGAGGTTCGTCAGTCTCCCTCTCTGGAGACACTCAAGAACCATCTGGACACAATCCTGTGCCCTGTGCTCTGGGATGGCCCTGCTTGAGCTGGGAGGTTGGGCCAGATGACCCACTGTGGGCCCTGCCAGCCTGACCTGTTCCGTGAACACTGAAACTCTCAATCCCAAATAGACATTTTGATGGAAAGTATTTATAGATGTTTATATTTAATTATTTAAAAGATACACTATATTTTATGTATTTAAAAGATTTAGGTACTTCCCAGAGTACAACCTAAAAAAGACTGAGTGTTATATGAACAGAAGATTGTAGGTCATCTTTTCTGGAAATTCCTGATGATAGTGTTTGCTCTCTGAGACCTAGTAATTTGTAATGGAAATTTTTTATTAATCTAGTTGTGCCTTCTTTATAGGGGCTTAACTGGTGCATGTTAGACAGCAAAAGATTTGGCTTATAGATCTGAGTTAAACACTTGTTGATAGTGTCTGTCTGATCAGGGTTGTTGCATTCTTTCACTCAAATAGTCTGACTTTGTTAAATTAGAGATGGCCACGTGAAATACTCCTGTAGTTTCAAGATTCTTTTTCCAGGATTTTATGTTCACTGCAGATGTCGAAGAAAAAAATTATTCCAATAGACTTAGAGAATTAAGAGCAATTTTAGTGGACTCTGGTTTTTAGACAGCATTTATTTTTAAAACAGTTTCGAGAATTGCCACAATGTAATTGATGAAGTTGCTTTGGCATGTAAAAATTATCTTTGAGACTAAGTTCTCAACACGCATTGATAGGCAGTGGCTTAAAGGACCAATTGCTAGCTGTGGAAATGGTCTTAATTTCCATGTATAATAAAAGATGTTAGCACATTTTGTTTGTTTGGGCATTGGAATTGTGCCATAAAATCAGTGCTTGTTTCAAGAACACTTGAATACACATAAGTTGTTTCATTTGTCTTACACAGAAGATGTGGGGTTTATTTTCAACATAACAATATAAAATTAATCTTTATTGCAATAGGTAAAGAATATATATTTTTATTTTGATTAATACTAGGAGGCAGTGCTTTTTAAGGTGGCTAGCTAAAAAAAACACCTGTATAGAATAATTCTAGATAAGTGTTGTTGATTAGAATGATTTTTGTACATGTATAATTTCTGTCAGTTATCACAGATAAAGGGGTTCACTGTAGAATTTTAGTTTAAAAAGAGCCAGAGATTTTTGGCTTCCAAGCATGCAAAATTTGCTAGAGAAAACAGTTTAAATAAGTTAATTAAGCTACTTTGTATAAAATAGATTATAACCAATAACGAAACAGAGATCTGCCAAAGGACAGCAGTGGAGTTTCCTAGTATAGTGTAGAATATTGTACAGTGCAGATATGTGGAAACTCCTGCTTTAATCTGCTGCGTCATGAAATGTATTTTAATATAAATACCATAGCCTCAAGGAATTTCAGAGAATATAGCTCAAGTTGCATACCTGAACTGCTTATAGAAGGACAAAGAAACGTACCCAACAAAAAGGCAGTTTTGTGAAATGCATTCTCTGTGTGACTCAGCCACAGCTGGGAGTGTTTCCTTTTGTACTACGATGTGAGATGCATCCTTCACTGAGGCTGTGGCTTCGTCAGATTTTAGAGCTTGCAGTGTGAAGGTCACGATTATTTCCTAATTGTTCCTGGATGGTGAGTCAGTTATCATTTGTCCCCATCTTGTTCCTGAGACCTGACTGCTAGACTGAGGAAACAGGGTAGGATAGGACAACTCCCTCAAAGTAGCATAACCATGTCATTTGATGTGGGAGCCTGAAGTAGCCATGGTAAGTAAGGTAGCCATGTCGTTTAGGAACACAGGGATAGGGTTGTTTCTTTGCCTGTCTGCATTGTGTGTATAGAAGTTTTTAACCAGACACTCCCCTTAGAGATAAAAACAGCTGCCTTCTCACTGCAGTAACAAAGTAGTATCTGTTTCCTCAGCTTTGGGCTCCAATTTGGCCTGTTTTTAATTAAAATGACATTGAACTATTTCTCCTTTACCAGCTGAAGATGGGTTGCAGTTCTTCTCTGTAGCTGCAGACTGGACCTGGGGACATTTTGAATTTCCTTGGCTATGTCCATAGTAAAAGTTTTACAGAAAAATGTCCTGATTAACTTGATGCCAAAACCACTGAGCTAATTTCTGGACACTGTTTGGTAGTCAGTGTTCCAAGGATCATTCCCTAAAGACCGTTTCTGTGAGGCCACTCTGTTTTGCAGACTAAGGGAGTTTACCACCCTAGACACATGTCGTTTTGTACCAGTTGGCCTCAGTTCCCTGGAAAATACTCATGGACATCTTTAATTTACAGTTACAGATGTCTCTGAAAGGTTTGTTGTATATGAACCATTTTGGCTAAATAAATACTGTGTGGTACCGTTCCTTGCTGGTGACAATGAGCAGGTAGTCAGTAGTGACTTCATTTGGCAACAGACGCCTTCATGGGCAACGGGGGGAACTACTCACGTGTGCTGAATTATGTAGTCAGCAGTGCATGCAGAGTGCTGTGCTCCTAACCTGCACGACTTTTGCATGAATGCTGTTGCCCTCTCAACTCTCTGCTAATATCTTGCAGATGTGTGTAAAATATGTGAAGCTAATAATTTTATTTTTTTGCTCCGTAGGAGGTCACGGTATTTATTGCTGCATTTTCATTTGCTCATTTTAGTTGAAGTTTTCTCCCTTTGATTCTCGTATGATTATCAGAATCATGCATCCCAGTTCAGACTAGCATACCTATTTCCAAGACCCAATCATACAAGTATTAGCTTTTTAATTAAACTGTGAACCATCTGTTTTAAATACATTGGACTTTAAGTATAAAAACTATTCCTAAAACACTTGAAGATGATTTATTTTAAAATATTAAACTTGTCACTATTCTAAACAGCTTCTAAACCTAAAATGTACAGTAAATGTGTGTAGACATTTCCTTTCTTGTTTCTTATTTATAGGAATACGAGTAGCAGTAGGGCTTGAGCTCCTCTGTTCTTTTTGCATGAGGACCAGCGTTCTGTCCAACTACTGTCACTGCCTTGGCTGTGAAATACACAGCTGGATTGGACTTTAAGTACTAAATAGAACCATTGTGAGTAAATTGGTCTTTCTGCAAGTTTTATGTAAGTAAGAGTTAAGTCTTTGGTGTAATATACACGAGTTAGAAGTAAACAGGCTTTGATTTCAATTCTAGACACTGCCTTAAGGCAGAAGAAATTACACTGTCATGTAGAGGATATGTAGCCGTTGCTATTTTGGTGTTTGATTTCTTCATTGTCACGTAGTTGAAAGCTGTCCAGGAGAGGAAGAAGTGTAAACTGACAAGGGAAGAAAATGACCAGCTTATGGAGAATATAGGAGTGAAGAATAGTGTATATATGTAAGAGTCATTTGTACTACTTGCAAGTTTTCTTCTATATATCTGTTCATTCTCAGAGAAAGTATCGGCTCCCAAGGATAAAATGCTTCAAATATTGGCAAATAGCAAAGACTTTAAAGGGTTAAATGCTGATTAAATATTTTAGTAATCATTCATGAACTTGGTTATCAGCTGACTGATGGTAGTGCACTTTGCCATAAAAAAGATGTATTTTAGTAACAGATACGGCTTTTAACACACAATGGTTGTCTTGAGTTCCGAAGAAAATTCCTGGAAGTATCCAGTGCTGGAAAAGGCCTTGTCTATAACACCTTGTGAAAATATGTAGACAGCACCCTTGTCATTGTGTGTTTTTTCAAAAGAATCGGGGTTTTTTAGACCCAAGTTTATAAGTTGGAGATAGGCAATTTATTAACAATTTCTTTTAAATATAGTGCTGCTACTGCTAATGAATGAGCAAATGGCTAATGAACTTAGGGAAACGTATCCATAACAACTTCTAAAAAAATAGTAGGAATTAAGATGAGGCATATGTAATTGAAGCCTTCAGCAAATATTTAAAAATCCTGATGGTAGCTGCCAATAAATCTCACTCTGGAAGTGAAACATGTCTGACCTACGCCAGAATGAAGTAGCGACAGTGTTCAAGATCACCTTGCGTCTCTTGCCCAGACACTTCCAAACATCTCAGTAAAAGAACAGTAACTGCCTGTATTCTTGCATACAAATTGACCCCACGTTAAAGAGGATACCAGGACTGGTTTGTGAGGGGTGAGTAACAGGACTTAATATGTACAGCCTAGTCAGATACATGTAGGCTAAGAAAGAAACAACTGCCTGTGAATTATTGAAGACTAATAAGGAAGGGAAGGTTTGTTCTGATTTGTGTAGTAATTGAAATTAGTATTGATGACATTAAAAGATGTCTCATTTGTAGGATTCTTTTCTCAAATGATACTGAAGGCATTGGAGGAGAAATGGTATAAAGCACAAGAATTCTAATCTTTAAAACCAGAGCAGGATGAATTCAAGAATCTTATTATAAGAAGTTATATTGGGGAGGTTAAGCATTATACATATCCTTAAAGATACTTTGTTCTAGCTGTTTTGACACATTTTTACTGCATTTTCTTCAGTGTTGCCAAAATACAGTGAAAAATGACTCCCAGTAGTTCAGCAAGGGAACTGAACATTCTTCCTTTCAAACTGGGGTGAAGAGCCAAGTAGTAGGCTAGGGTAGGGGGAAGAAGAGGTGCAGTGACAAACTTAGGGACTTGCCTGAAGAGAGGCTGTTTAGGATCTGTCTTAAGTGCTGTCTGAAGTGCCACACTGGCTGAAGCTCCCCGTTCCCTTCTAACTGTGGTAAAATCACACCGGAAACACCTCTGCTGCTTTCATTAAGAGCAATATAGAGAAGTAAATACTTAGATTACCACAGTTCATACCATCACCATGAAGTCCTTGTTTTTTATGTTATCAGAAAAACCTTCCTTACAACAATGATAATATCTTCTTATGAAGTAGATTTGGGGCTCTGAATTCCTCAGGCAGATAGATTTTTTTAAAAAAAGCAAACAATGTTTTGTTGAATTTAAGGGAACTGACCAAATTCATTCTGTTTG
Organism: Daphoenositta chrysoptera; assembly: GCA_013397915.1. Taxonomy (NCBI): domain Eukaryota; kingdom Metazoa; phylum Chordata; class Aves; order Passeriformes; genus Daphoenositta; species Daphoenositta chrysoptera. The sequence goes on from VZRO01007396.1 coordinate 89,855, forward strand.
GGGAACTAATATTAGAATGAGAGCAAAAGGAAAATCTGCAGAAAATATTCCTTGGACAAAGAGAGCTAAATAGATAAATAACCTACCAATATTTCTGCCAAACACTTTTAAGCTGTAATTGTAATATCATATATACCTACGTCTTTTATAATGAGGGAAATCATAGGTTATGCCTTTTGAGGTCTTTGAAAATTATGAGAGGGAGCAAAAATCAATGGCAAGGGATGTGCTGAGTACGTAGAATATCACATAAATTTTTTTTATATGAATTAACAAGTTAATCCTTGTACTTTAATTTTGGAATGTATTTGTTGGTTGTCTTAGTATATACTCAGGTTTCCATCAGTGAAAATATTTGAGAAAAAAGGCAGTTGGATTTATCTTTTGTGGAGAGGCTTAAATTCTTTCCTTAGTTGCTGGGAACAATTAGTTGCAGGAAACATTAAGAGATATCCCTGTCCTCCAGTTCTCTCTCATCAATTGTTGCCAGTAATTAGTTTTTAAACAAACAAACAAATAAACAAACAAACCCCAAACCGAACAAAAAACCCCTCAAAAACCCAAACAGTTTCCAATTATATAACTTGGTCATCACCTTTTTGTCACAATTTCTTTCTTAAGTATGATATCCAGACACCCCATATATACCAAAAGTGTTTAGTCAGTGTGAACGAATCCTATCCCATTCTTTTTTTCGTCCCCACAGATATTGTTCTTCTTCAGTTTATCCAAGTCAGAGTCCCATATTTTTGCTTTAAATCTCATAGTAATTTGAAATGTTGTAAGGATTTCACTGCCTGCCATTCTTTGTTTTGTTAACGACAGACACATGCTGTATCATTCTGATAGTTTTACAAATGTTAAGTTCTTTCACTGCAGATAAGAAGATATTTTACACCAAACGGATGTGCCTCCTATCTGCTATTATATGATTATTGTTTTCAAGCCATAAAAAGAAAGAGTTCTATCTTCCAAGTTAGTGTTTTCTTTGACACCTCAGGTCTCTGGAAGAAGGGAAAACAGAGAACAACTTTCTTACCCTGTTGGATTTGGACCATCCTTTTTTTTTTTCTTCACTTTTGCATCTCATGCTGTCTGATGAACTGTGAAAATACTTTCATCTACAGACTGACCACAATTTAGTAAAGAAGTAAACACTTCACTGGATAACATTTTGTTTTCCAGTGTCTGAGAACACTGGTTTGCTTAAATATATACTTAGAAATCACTATTTTCTGTGTAGTTACTATTTCTATTCAACTAAGTTGTCTAATGAGGTTGTATATTTCTGTTGTAGAAAATTAACTCTCAAATATTAATTGACTGAGCTGGAAAAAATATTTGTGTATATATTATATATACATGAAATGTATGTAGTTTATACTTCTTTAAATTATAGTTTTAAGGCCATCAGCATCAATATGCAGTGAAATACCTTATGTCAGTCTGTATTAGCCTTGTCAAACAGTGTCTATCATAACCATTTAACACATTTTCAAGATGCTGATGATGTGTCCAAGCTAATTCTTTTTACGTATTTTCCATAATTCCTCTGTCATTTAAAGGAGGTCATCACCTAATATTTAACTAAGTGCTAATATATCCAGACTTCAAGCTTTATCTTGAAGCAAAGACTAATAAATACATCAGTATCAAATTTTGTGTTTCTTACTAAATATTATCAAAGTGTCACCAAACTGCATTCAGTTCTGCTTAAAAAAGAAAAGCTAAGAGAACATGGCAGACAAGTTTTGTAATGGCTAAATAAATAGGCACATAATGTTGAGGTATATTTAAGTTTTGCCAAGATCTGTGAAGTAGGTTGGGTAGTTTGGTGTCTTTCCAACACAAGAAAAATTCATCTACAAATTGTATGGATACTTGTGTTAATACCCTTGTTTGCTCACACAAATGGTGATAGCCTCTTTTAAATGCACCTACATTTGTTCCAGTAGCTGTCTTCTTAGAAACAGAGTTGCTAAGATAAAGTCTTAGTTACTGACCTTTTTCCAATGTGTTTAGTGTTTTAGACTATCATAGAAGTAATAAAAGCAGTTCCAGTGTTGTTATTAAAAAATAAATTCATACTGTATGATGGTATGCAGTAACATTTCAGAAAATCTTCAGTTTATACAGAACCCATTACAAAAATCTCAAGCCTTCCCCTTTCCCCATTTTAAAGGCAACTTGAAAGTGTTTGTTGCTTGGCCTAATTAAGAGCGGGGAGTCATTTTAAAACCATGGTGAAATGCATTCAGCAGTTGTTCTGAAAATTTGGTCAGTCTTTAGCATCCAGAAACAGAACAACCTGTATAATGACTGAAATTAATTCTTCTGCGGCATTGAGGTAAGGTTGCAGTTCTTAATTTCAATTATTAATATCTATTTGTATACATTAAAAAAACCATTAAGTGCATTCAAAAAATGTTTAATGTAAAATGAAAAGTCCCACATGCTTTAGAAAAATTGTCAGTAGAAAAAAATACCCCAAAAAATCCTTTTAATAAGAACATGCTGATTTAAATAAATTCCAGGACAAGTTGAACTAGAATAGTCCAGAATAGTTCAGGACTTTTGAGAATGTAGCATTTCCGTTTACAGGTCCATACAGGTATTATTCCAGAGAGCTCTTATATAGAATGCTGCAGTTCATGGATTTTAAGGTCCTAAGATAAGGAGTATATATAATCCAGAATACGAGTTCTACAGTGATCACACTTAGGTAGAATAATTGTCCACATGACACAGTAACAGTATCTTGAGAAACTGCAAAACTCACCAAGTAACTGTGTTTCTGACCCGTTGCTGCCTGGAGAGAATTTACAGTGTGTCTGAAGAGTGTCTTCTTATAATATGTGTTGCTTCTGAGTGTTACTAAAATACAAGTTCCTGAAGAGTACTGAAGGATCACGGTTATTATTTCACTGTTTTTCATTACTAGTTTAGAGAATTTCAGGTTTTTCCTGTTGAGTTCTCCTGGAGCAGTGTGGGGTTTTTTATATTGCAGAACCAAACGTGATGGTCTGCCTGGACCACCACAGCTTGCAGCTCTGCCCTGCCCCACACATGTACAGTGGGAGCAAGGCCTTTCTGAACATGCAGATAAAAAGTAAATATTAAAGAAGTTTAGCTGTGATGACATGGAGGTTTTTAGCTCTTCCATATAAATGTCCAGCATGAGTTGTCTAGGATCATGCCTGGAGTTTCTGGAAGGAACTACTACTGTTCTCCATCCTGCAGGAAAATGTCCTCCATTCTTACAGGAAAAACTACTGGAAGAACATGCAGCCCCCCGCCTCCCCTTTTTTCTCTTTTGTTTTGTGAAAGGTACACTGGATGACAGCTAGCATCTTTATGGCCAAGCATTGTGTCTGTCATAAGATAATGGCAAAGTGACAAGAAGGGAAAAAACTGTAGAAAACCAGAGATAACAGATCTTAGATTTTTTTTTTCTTGCCTTTGGTCTGAGAGTATGATGTTGTCTGCAAGATGTTTGTGTGAGAAGGCTATGTAGAGTCAGGATGCAGATAAAGGCAGTAGAGTGGTGTAGTTATCCAGGTAAGAACAAATGAATGGGCAACAGGTTTGGGCAGTCTGTGCACAGGCTACTGGTGCCATAGAGCATGACCACCTGTTAATGTGCATCCCTTTTACCTGTGGTGAGTCTGAAACTGGACTTTCTTGGCTGGTTTATGCTAAAGATCCTGATGTCAGTATCTCAGAGAAAACTAAGCTCCTGCACATGTTGGAATAGGCAGCTGGGTGAATAAGAGGCAGTCCTGCTGGTGTCCTTGGCAGTGGGAGTGCTGCAGCATCAGATGCTAATGGTCAGAGCTGTATGTAAAGCACTGATGCGTGAATATGGGAAATTCACATGTAACTAAAGGAACTTGGATTGGTTTTTTGGTTGGTTGGTTGGTTGGTTGGGTTGTTTTTTTTTTTTTTTTTTCTTGAGTAACTTGAATGAAGATATCCTATTAACATGTTTGTTTAAGGATGAAACTCTTCTGTTATCCCTAGTCTTCCCCTAAAAAATAGCTTGTTCCAGCTTTTTTTCCTGCCTATATTCTCCCATCAAACATAATGGGCTTTTGGTTAAAAATATAAAAACCAGGGTAGTCTCTTTTAATGCCTTAAATGTTGGTCTTACTGATCTTGGCAAAAAGAAGATGCTTTGAAACTCAGTAAGAGGATGAGTTTTTTCATTAGCCTTTTATTGCTTGCTACATGTGTTTCCAGACACAGCCCATAAGGAAGTTCCCAGGGAGGTAGGAGAGAAGACAAGGTGACAATCTCCCTAACATGAGGAGGATGTCACATTCCCTAGATGGCCCATTTGGGCGAGGGGAGGGCAGGTCATCTCTACCTCTCATTTTGGGCTTGCCTGCATTTTTAATGCTTGTTGATTTCTTCACAGTTTTAATAAGCTATGGTATGCTTCAGGAATTCATCCCAAATACTCCTTGTTTATTGCTGTACAAGAGTGCATCATAAACACCTTGTGAAAATCCAAGCTTACTACTGGCAAATGTGGGTAGATTTCTTCAGCAAAAAACCCCAAAGAAATCAAAACTTAAATACTTTAATTAAAGTTAACTAGTTAAAGAATGCAGTCTATAAAATAGTCTTGCAATATAAAGAGTAATAAAATACATTCCTCTTTTAAATAAATAAGAGGTAACAATAACAAGGGAGTAATACTGTTACTCTTTTAGTCTTTGTATTAGATTCTGTGTACAATCTTTCTTTCTTTGAAGGTTACTTTTCGAAGTTTGAAGACCATCCAGTGAAAGCTAGTTGGTTTTGTATTTAACATATTGCATTATTGTGTAATTACTTTTACTGGCTGTACTGCTTGAACTGGGTTGGTTAGGTAATGTCTGTTTGCTCCATCCCTTTTTGCTACAATGTTTGTTAGGTTTTTTTACAACAAGCTGGGACATACTGTAGCAGTCAGAATAAGAATAAATGCAAAATTAAAGAGTATTTGATAAAATAATTGGGTGACAGAACCTTCTTCTGTACGTAGATAAAAATAAAAAATGGCATGCTCTAATATTCTTTTGACAATTTGATTAATTGCCAGTTTATGAGTTCTAAAAGGGTTTGTCAATTAGAATAATATATGAATACTTTTTTTTGTTATGTCAGCCTAAAGAATATGACACTCAAAAATGTACATAAATTAGGTTAGCTGTTTCTGGACCTTTGGTTTGAGGAGAACAGAGATGGGGTCTTTTTCTTCACCTGGTCATTTCCTGGGTCATCATGAGTACATCTCTCTGAGTTAGGGTGCTTAAGCAGACCAGTCTTCCCCTCCTGATCACCCTTGCAGTTCCTTTCCCAGTTTGGGGAGGTTCCTTTTTCAGGGAGTAGGGTCTTTCTGCATTAAGCTTCTCCTCCTAGAACTTGACAAGTGATAAAATTAACACATCAACTGGGAAAAACGCTTCTCTTAACACAGTTTTTTTGTTCATATATAAGTGAGAGGCAAGAGAACTTCATAGGTAATAACTATGACTGCATTTTTCTTGTCTTCCTGCTGACTTTTTTATCTATTTGCTTTTCTGTGGGTTTGTATTACAAGGTGCAGGAATACATTATCCTGCTATGGAAGAACCTAAATTGCTTTATTACTCTTGTTTTTAAAATCAAATTCATGATCTGCTGTTCCATTATACACAAATGTCATTATTAGCACAGGTCACTATGAGTGTTCACAAAGGTCTATAGGAAGGAAGGTGTTATGGTAAGAGATCAGCTGTTAAAACTGAAAAATTAGGTGGGCCAGGAATATAGAGGATTTTCTCTGTGTTAACAATACTGAAAATTTTAAAGTACATCAATTATCACTTCAGTCAGACTTACCTGCCTTGGTAGCCTGTGTAATAGAAAATATTCAAGATATGGACTTACAATACAATTATAAATGTAGATGCAACATATAACTTGCAGCTTAGCTTTTCGAAGGATTTGTGTCCAAAGCTTGTTTAAATTACATTTCAATGTTAAATTAACTTTCATATGTCTAGACAAGTATTTGTACTGCACTATTCCTTTGAGGCTTTTTCTGCTCTATTAGTTTAAGAGAGCCCTCCCCACAACCACACCGTTCATGAGCGTGCATCAATACAATCAGGTAAGAGGATCAAGTCTAAAGTGTTTAGAGAAGAAAAATAAACACACTAAGGTGATGAAAGAAGTGAAGATATTGTTTCATTTTGTCAGTAAATAAAAGGTTTAGGAATTAATAGTTTATGCTAAGATAATCAAGGACTGTCAGCACTGATTCTTCTGTGTTTTTTCTTCCCCTATGATTTTAAACTGTCTAAAATCTGGACAAAGGTAAGGCTACAGCGTGGGACTACAGTCAGTGTATCACTGCTTCTTGGGTTTAGACACTTGCATTAGCTTTTGCAGTGCCTGTGTTAGGAAACAGAATGTTGTTTTAGTGACCTAAGAAAAGGTACGAGATATATGGTATTTCTAGATGATATGCCTCTTTTTTCTTGGCACTAAGTTTCCATGCAAAAGCATATACATTAACTTATAGGCATTAATAAATGCCTTGTTTGCCCTTTTTGTCAGTGGGTTGATAGTTTTCTTTCTGCAGAATGACTGTTTTATTCAGTATCTGCCTATTTTCAGGATTTTGGAAATCTGAAGTTGAAATATCGACTGGTTTTGAGGATATTTGCCTGAAATGTGCAGCATAGTCTAAACATCATCTCCCTTATCTGCCTGATTCAGAAGAAGGGCTCTGTTTAGTATGGTGTCCATTCCCAGTTTTACATTTAGAAATATTTGTCTGTTTTCCTTTAGTCAGTGTTTTTACTTTTCTTATTCATGTGCTCTGTCTGGCAAGAAAAAGCAGTCTCAGACCCCGTGGACTGCTGGCATGCTCTGAGTACATTATGGTCTTAGGTTGAGAGAGGGTGTATTGACAGCTGAAAGTACTAATAGAATAATAATAATAAAAAATCTGAAAGCTGAAGCTTCTGGAAAAGATGTTTGCTCAAAAGAGATGTGGGGCTTGACTCTCCTCCTAATCTAGACTGCATGAAAACTATTGAAGAATCATAGTATTGATGGTTAAAACTTTCTCTTCAGAAAAAGCATGAGAGGGAACAAATTAAAAGGCAAATATTTTTTGGGCCCCATAGTGTGCTGGTGGAAAACCTCTGTGGTTTTACACCACAGTTTGCATTGTGGCAATCTGGCAATAGAATCGAACATTTTGCTCCCCATAAGTATTTCTATGGGCTAGAGAGGGAGTTAATATTGTAACTGACTTTATTAGAATTAAAACTCATCAAAGCAAAGTCTTTATAGACTGGATTTCCCAGTGAATTTTATAAATTGCTTATATTTTATTCACTACTGAATTTTAAGTTCAATGAATTTTGAAATGTATTTTAAAGAATGACTCTAGACTTGTTGGTATTCACAGTAGACACATCTAAACATAATTAATCTCCTTTTGGCAAATACAATATTCTGTAGTTGAGTTAAGATACTCTTTGCTATAGAGCCTTAGGGATTACACCTGAATTTCATTAAGGAAGTCTAACTAATATCCAGAGGAATCTCCCCATGTAGAATTGCTCTGGACTGGTTAGGACAAGATGGGATGCAGCTCTCCCCCCAGCCCCCAGACCAGTTGTATTGTTTGCTTTTTGTAAGGATAAAATTGTATTGAGATGAACAGGATATTGTCTGTGAATAATTCAGAGAGTGAAGACAGATCTATTGTGCTGGAGTTTCATTTTCAAGGCACGATTTGTTTCATAAGCATTTTTTTAAGTAAAATTGTCAGATTTTAACTGAATACAAATAGTTGATGTACAATACATGATGTTGGGAAATAAATTAGTTATAAGAACACCAGTTAAAGCTTACCCAGCATAGGTGACTAAAAATTCATGGGCTTTATTCACCGTTCTGGAGAAGAACTTTGACACTATAGGTTCATCCACACAGATTATTTTGTTCATGAATAGTGTAAAGATTTGAAAGTGCTTAAGGCTTCTATTCCATATTCAGTTTTGGTTTCTGATTTCTTTTTATTTAGGGACAAGGAGTCATGATCATCTTGTCTTTTCTCTTCCTCCTAAACCTACTGCTGTGTGTAACAGAGCCCACTTTAAGAACTGAGTTGTGTAGGACAGGTGGTAAGAGTATTACCTGTGCTTTGTGTACTGCCAAATTGGGAACATAAGAGGAATTTTTTTTCTTATCTGAAACTAAATGCTTTACACAAATTTTGAGGTATTTGTTATTAATCTTAAGTCCTGCATTTTTGCTTTGTCCTGTATGCAATGGCTGTCCTGACATTTTACGTTTTGAATTTAGAGAGTTGTCAAAGTCCAATACATCAGTCTGTTGGACTCTGTTGGAAGTCAGTCCAATGTTTGAGTTATCTTAATGCTTCCTTTCTCACAACCCATTTCTGCACAGCATAGAACGACTTCTGTCTTTGTCAGTTTCCACATGAGAATTGAGTAATGAAACTGCTCAAGCTCACTCACCAGGCATTAAAGTACCTGGACTTGAAACTTCTAAACAAATTTCTTTTCTGGGAACACTTGTGGTGTTTGTCAATTTGTTAAAGCTTGGACTAGACACAACTCCAGGATGATAGCTGTGCAAATGTATTCCTGCAGGCAAGACCTTTAAAAGTTTACAGAATAGTTCCGGTTCTGTTTAAGGTTCTAACTAGGTCAGTTCAAGGCTTATATAGAGAAAACATTCTTAAAAATCATAGCTTTCTGTTGGCTTGGCCAACTGTTTCAGACTATTAATGCAGTAATGTATTTCCTATCATTAAACTGATTGCTTCTGTAACTAAACGGATTTTTTTTTCTCCCTGTGAATTAAAATGCCTTGCAAAAGTATGACAAGTACTGAACGTTTGTGCTTTAGGGCTCTGTATATAAAGTGAGGTAGTGACAGTCTCGTGAAGATTCAGGTGAACCCTGTTTATGTCTAGTACTGTACATGATTTTTCAGAGTTATGAGGATGTCTATACAATTAGTTATTCTAAGCAGTAATCTTGATAGATAGATTTATTACCAGTAGAACAAGTTCATGTTAGGAGGTCCTCACAATTAAACAACTTCTGGCATTTTTAAAAATGTCTTATCAGAACTGTAGAACTGGGATTTTACAAGATGAAGGTTCATAAGGGTTTTGTAGGCTGATAACTGACTATTATTATAAGGGAGTTTTGCTGCTGTTTTATCATGCAGATGGTGTCTGAATTTTTCAGAGAAAGTACAGATTTGTTGTACTATTGATACTTCTTTCAATATTAACGCTTCCCAGTTTGAAAGGCTCATTTTTTTTTTTACTTTCAGCTACTTCCTTTCCTGAAAAAGAAAGGTAGAAAATGGGGGGAGTCTTCTGCTAGCTCCTTGAGAAGTTCTGGAGAGTTGAGCAAGTTATAAACCGTTGAAAATTGTCATAGTCTGTCTAGCTTTTCCTTTGTACAGTGTGTTCCTGGATTCCTGCCAAAATCACTAAGCGTTATTAGCACAACACTTGAACCATCTTAGTGTCTTGCGTCAGTATGACACACACAATTTAAACTCCAGACAGGACGCAGATAAAATAGTGGTGGCTACGACTGCAGCTGCTTTCCTCCCTCTAAATACCCTTTGGCCCAGACAAAGGTGTCCTGGGGCAGGTAATCAGAAAAGCATGAGATCAGGTGTCGTGTCTGCTGACTGATGTTAATAATCTGTGTTTTCCTAATCACTCTTTACCGAGGAAGGAATTCTGATCTACCCAAGGCTACTTGCTGTGAATCCTCGCCAGCATCCTTCTTCTGAAGGTGCCTAAACACCCTGGCCCTTAAACCAGGAATAAAACCCCAAAACAGAGGGTTCTCAGTCTGTTTTGCCCATGCATTGTTCCCAGGGTAATTAATTGCCTTATGGTAGTGGTGAATTCCAGTGTAAAAAAAACTAAACTAAAATTGAGAGCTTCTGTCTTTCTAATTGGAAGAGAGAAAAGCAGATCTCTGCTGGTTAGTCACAGAGTGTCAGGCAAATTGCAGGGGTTACGCTTTCTTCATTAGGTCTAACCTGCACATAGAGGTGGAGAGCTCATTCTCCAGAGGCTGTCCACTTGCAGGCAATCCAGGAAGCATCTTTACAGAAGATAGGACCCTATTGATGAATGTAATTATTTTTGTATTTTAATGGGAATTGAGAGGATAAAATCCAGTCTATATAAGCAGGTTTACCCTCCATTTTACTTCCTTTTGAGTACTTACTTTTATAACATTATTGAAATTTCAGGAGCAGAGGATGGTAACTGTTGTGGAGTTGCCTTGTTAACGTATGAAGGGAATTTGCTGCTAAGATTTGGCTTTTAGAGAACGCGCTTTTAGCTTATTTTAAATAGTGAGACAGACAGTATTCTGGGAACTGGTTTGATGCACAGTCAAAAGATATGGGCTGCAAAGGAGTAATGTTCAAGCCAGCTTGGACCCAGAAATAGCAATGGACTCTTGGAAAGATTTTTTTTTGATTAGAGGAAGAATAAGCCAGGCAGTGCCACTGCTGACTAATACGAGTGTGTTCTTTCACAGGGGACATGCTATTTGGCTAGTTTGGGTTTGCATTCTTGCACTGTGTATGTTTCTCTCACCTACAAATATATCAAAATCCTATAGGCGAGATGAAAAGGTTTACTGGAATGATGTGTCTGGGATGCTGGATGCAAGAAGAGGAAGCTTCAATGATTAGGTTTGAGAGTTAGAACTGCTGTGGTAGTCTTCTGCACTTTAGCAGCCAGGTTGACAGTGTAGAAAAAAAGCCATTAGAAAAATCTAGAAGCCTTTAAGAGTTTGGGTGGGAAAGAGGGAAGCAAGAGAACAAAGCTGGACTGTAAAACAGCTAGACATAAAATGTGTCTATTTCTCACAAAATGTAAATGAGTGGATGAGGGTGAAGAGAACGAATAAACAGCAGATGGAAATCATGCAGACTGTAGAGTCCAAAAAAATAATCACTTTGTCATGGTGTATGACTGCACTTATCTTTTTTCAAGGCTTCCCACGTCATGCCTTTGAGCATCTTCTCTAACCAGGTCATGAACAGCCTTGTGATGATGTCCAGAACAGTCTTGTTTTCTGCAGTGCCCCGTTTGTTGTCATGTTGAGAACATATTATTTTTTTAATAAATGCCTTGACATTTTTTGGCCTACCATCCTCTGAGACTGAATAATTGATTTCCAGCAGACCTGCTTTTTGTGTGCTCAAACTTAGTTTAGCATGTCCCAAAACAACAGTGATTTGCTAATGTCTCTTGAAATTGTTTACAGACAGGAAAACAATGATTGTGTTGCATCTTTAATGTATGTTGCAATATATTCAATGATATATGTGAAACACAAGTAATTATTGCAATTTCATGTTAGAAGGTTCAAACTTGCAAGTGAAATAAACTCATCTTTTAATGCAATGTTGCTAATGCTGGCAGATAAGATAGGGTTATTACATGGTAAATGAAGGTTACCTAGTGATATGATCTATTACTTTGGCTGGAGTAGGCTGGCTGGCAAAGTTGGCTGCTTTTGAAAAGGGAGAGACATCTTACTTACCTATTTTGTAGTTTCTCATTTGACAAAGTGTGAAATTACATTTTATTTCTTTTGTTTTCCCTTTGGAGTCTAGAGTTAGCTGTTTTCTGTCTTAAAGTTATTGGATGCCTTTCTCTTGATGGATGTATCTGCACAGTTGCACATGTTTTCTATCATCACAGAAGAGGTTTACTGCACCATGTTAAGTTTTGGATTAGCAGTGTAACTACTATATCAGAATAGGTAGTTTTCTATTATAAAGGTGAGGAAAAAGAACAATTTCAAGTTGAGTCCTAAAGATTATATAAGTGTTTCTGGGGTTCTAAACACATAATTTCCTAGATTGAAACAGTAGGTTTCAATGTTTGTTGTTTAAAAAGAACAGCTAGGAAACTTCCTTTTTAATTTGGATGGAAAATTTGCTTGTACAAAGGGAGAATAATAGTGAAAACCTTTAGAGTATGACAAAGTAATGTTCAGAGTTCACATTTTCTATACAAATGCTTCATGAAAAACTTTATATAGACAAAGCCTTCTGTGGATGAGAAGTATATAAGAGTTTAGAGGACTTGGGATAAAGAATACCTGCATCTACCCACAAAGTTGTTTACAAAAGACTGAAGCATTGTGGTGGATGATGTAACATTAGGAAGTATGCCAAGGAAGGTATCACATAAGGCTTGTCTACATGAAGAACCAGCCCAAAATATCTGTCAAGGAATAGCTCTTCTACAGTAGCTCTCTGAGAGGGTGTTAAGAGTGTCTTTTTTAGTCCACTTTGAAAGTGGATTTAGCTAAACCACAGGAAAGCTTTTAGTAAGAGTCTGTGGGGGAGTTGAATGGAATAGGTGTAGTACTTTTATGTTTTCAGAATACCCTCCCCACATACATTTGTCCCTGCAGCAGTTTTGAATTTCTAGGAGAATTTTCCTTTTGAGTTCATGACAGCATACAGCTTCAGAAAACCTTTTAAGTATATTTATGAAATAATAAACATTCAAATGAAGCCTCTTAAAAAATTATATTAATATAACAGTGCTGGTCATGAGCAGTTAAATATGCTGTATAAATATTGATTATAAATTTCTGCCTCATACTTGATATCAGAAATCAATTCAACCTGTACAACTTTCAAGATCGTAAAACTCCTGTATTTTTGGCGCAGAAAAGGCCAGAACTTTTCCAAACAAGCCAGATGGAAAGTTAGGTTCTGGAATCAGTCAGCTTTTAAGGCTGGATGTGAATAACAAAGCAAAACACATATCATGGACATGGTCAGAAAGTCTAATATATTTTAGCAGCAGCCTAAGAAAAGTTTTGTTGCATGTTTAATGCTCAAAAAGGCGGTCCTTAGCAATGTTTGACTAGAAGAATTGAAACTGAACAGGATGCAATTCAAATTAGCATCCTTGTCACAATGATCTCAACAGATTCTTCTAATGTTAAAAGGTGTAATTTTGTAAGCGCTTCAAAAATAATGTTTGCCACTCTCATCAAAGAGGCTTTGTTAGGTAGATACATTATTCTAATATATCATTTTGCATTTTCACAATAAGAATAAATAACTTTATAGTAAAACTCCTATGTTTAAATCTTTCAGCTGTATATACTATACTGAAGTTTAAAATATGATTCACAAACAGAAGATGGTATAGTATAAGAAAGTTTAAGACTTTTAAGAAAGTGGGTTAAGTGTATTCTCCGTGTGAAGGAACTTTCTTTGTAATCCACTAATTCATTCACACTCTGTTCTCATGCTTTGCTCTGCTTCAAATGGGGTATTTCTGCCTCTTCCACAGCGGACAACACTTGTGATGTAAGAGTTCAGCACAAACAGAAAGTATTGTGGAGTTTCTCAATGGAATGGTGTGCCTTTTTAATGTTGTTTAGGTTCTCACCTCCTTGGGCAAGATACAGCCCCTTGCCTGTATGTGTGTACTGTGTGAAAAGTATTGTGTCAGAAGTGGGGAAAACTTGGCAGGTTTTGGTGTTTGCAGCATGTGGCTGCCCTGGCTGAAGCAGCCAGCAGCTCCCCAGAGGGCCCTGCAGCTGTTTGTGGCACAGGCGGCTGGGTCTGTCAGGCTTCCTCTGCGTGGAAACCCCTCCGCTGCAGAGAGCCAGCCACTGGTCTTGCCTGCCTTTTACATGGTAAAATATTTAGCCTCTGGTTTTGTTTGCAAGATAGTTTTGGTAGATGTATCACTTGTATCTAAGAGCAGGTCTGTAATTGACTGGGAAATTGTCAAAGAACAAAGCTAAGTAACAGCCAAAATAATAAAGAAATTGATCCCACTCCTCCACCAGTTCAGTCTGCACATATTATCTGAATGTGGTGTCAAAACAACATGGGCAGCTATAATAGATTAAAACCGCTTTTTGTCCTTTTTTTTCTTGAAAGACCAAACTTTTCTGTTACTGTGTTTGTGACTTTGCTTCAAGGACATAGGGCTAGACTTTACGGTTTGTTTAGCTATGAAGGGATGACAGACTAGGGGGGTGGTAAGGGGAGCTTAGTTTTGGAATGTAAATACATGTAGAGCTCTTCTTCTTTTGTTTAGCATCTCTTTAAACTAAGACAAAAAAAATCAGTGAATGAATGAATAGCAGCATGGTGAAATACCTAAATGTTTGAGTTAAAATTTTTGGATGTTTGAAATCCTATTTGGATCCTTTTCCCAGATCGCTGTGCATTCATATGCACTCAGCAGGAAACTTCATGGAGATGCACATTTGGGCAGAAGGTCTTTGGCGGTGCCTTTTTCTTAACTTGTGTCTTTTCTTCTTTTGAAGAAAGTAATGGCTTAAGTCTGACTGAAGAACAATCTTTTTTGTATGTTCCTTATAAGAATTTACTTATGGTTCACAGATTTTACCCACCATCTATGTCTGCAGTCCTTTGGATTTAAAACAGCATATATCCCTCTGCAGACAACAGGAAACGCCAAATTAAAGACTTAATGACATACTGCTGAAAGAAGACAAAAGGTGACAAATTATAAAACAGCCAGCTAAACTTTTAAAGAAAACGCTGGAAAAAAATCCCACATTCAAACAGCTTGAAAAGGATACGGATATTGTTACACTTGCAGACATGTTAATAGAAATTAGACTGAATCATGCTGAATATAAACTTAAGCATTTAAAAAGAACAGGTTTCAAAAAATAGTATTTTCCTAGAACAATGAAAACAGCTTCTGAGTTATTTTTAAAAAGTGAATAATATGTTTTAACCTTGTTGTTGGATGTCTAAACCATAGACTCCATTTTTGTAATTGTGAAAGCAGTGAAAATGTGACTTCTATCCTTTAAAAATTATTAACCTCTATTGCTGATATAAGTGCAGTTGTGTTCATTTCCCCTGCAGTTGTGCCTTGGCTGTGTTCTCCAGACTGGCAGCCTCTGGCTTGATTTACTATGGGTGGAACATCCTTTGATCTCCTGTTGAGTTCTGGAGAGATGGTGGAAAAGGAGCAAGATAAGTGAAAAGAGAAGGGAGGGAGAAATATACAGATGAAAAAGCGAAGTTACAGACCTTTCCTCTCTGATCCTAGAGACCTTAATCCTCCAATTTATTTAATAATTTTAATGTTTACATTCTTTGATGGTAAACATTTTATGTTTTAGTATCCTTGATGCCATGAATTTAATTTTGGAGTGTAGCACGTAGTAAATTAGCATGAGATGCTGTTTTTTCATCAGGAAATGGTAAAAGTGTGAATAATTTTCAATTGATAGTTTTGAGAACAGTTGTGTTGAATTGACATTAACTACTGCTCCCACTTTACCCTAAAGATTTGTACTTAAAGGGTTACCTACTCAGTAGCTTACTGATACAAACCTGAAATCAGATCAGAGGGAATCTGTTGGTAATTTCACAGTAAATAATCATCATGATAAGACTCTGGTGAATCTTTTTATTCATATGCTCTTAACATAATGTTTTTATATTCCTGTCACTGCCACTGTAGTATTTAGAAATACACAGGACCCATACACTATCCATTTGACTGATAAATGCTGTTGATGTGTTGGGGGCTTTTGTTCAGTGGGTGGTTGATTTTGGTTTTTGTTGTCTTTTTGGGAGGGGCGGCATTTGGATGGTTTGGTTGTGGGGGGTTTTTGTTGGAGTTTTTTTAGAGGTTGAATAAAAAGAGGATTGATTGGTTGGGAATTCCTTGTGGAGTCCAGTTGCATATTAAGAGAGAGAGAGCTCTTTATTCATTACTTCAGTTCTCATAAAAAGAAACGTTTAAATAGGAATGTTTGCAGGCCTATGTGAAGTGTTCTAACTCTGTTTATGATGATAAATTCCATTGCTCGCCTAACACTTAAACAAGCATCGTCATCCTCTGTGTATGCCTCAAAAAAGTTTGCCGTATTATTTATTTTTTCTTTAGAGAGATATATAAGAGTCAGTCACTTGCCACTGTGCTGAGAATATTCTGACCAGCTCTATCTCCTTTTTGGAATTTGTCTGCATCCATCTGCCGTTTTTGTTGTTACGTATGCATTCTAAGCTCTGGGGCTGAGCCTCTGTTCTGTATGTGCATTATCTATTGCAGTGGGTGCAAGTCAACAGCTGTGCATCAGGCAATGCAGTAAAACAGAATAATTAATGAGTGTGTGTGTGTGTCAGACAGGCTGTTGTCACTGTCAATGTGCAACACTAAAAACATTGTGATATGAGTGAAAGAGAGAAGATCCACCAAGTTACTTTTTTATTCTTGATAGTGTGAGGGGCTGATTTAATTTATTTGGCTTAAAGCTGAACTGAAATGTTTACCCCACCTCTTCCCATATGGAAGAAAAAGTTTGCCATTGCAAAAGCACTCCTTTTTTTTGACTGCTTCAGCAGTTAGAAACTTGATTAATTTTTAGTCGTGCTTGCTTTTATGAAAGTGTTAAAAGTCCCTTTGATGTTTGTCTTTCGTTACTGTGCTCAAAACGTTTCTAAGCCGAAGTGCTTCTTAGTCTTTTAAAAAAATATATGGATAGTCAAACTCAAATCATAGTAATTTCTTGATAGTCTGTGCTCTCGAGGGTATTATTCAGGCTAGTTTTGAAGAACTGAGCAGCCACACTGTATTTATGTGCATCATAGGAGAAATACACATTTGTAAACTCTCTTGGGCTGTAACTGAGTTGTAACAGTTGTCTGTACAGCACATCATGCAGTGGGGCCCCAGTCTCTAGTGGGGTTTGTAGATTCTACCATGATAAAAAATAATAAAGGAGAATCTTCTTGCAAAGATAATTTAACCTCAGGGTGTTGCCTTTTTGTGCATGCATGTATATATATATGCACACACACACACAAACTCAGCCATTCAGTTATTAGCAGTTCAGCCAAAATTTTTGTTTTGTTCCCTACAAAACCTTTAGTTTCTCATTTGAAATAGAGGAATGTTAAAATTTATAAAAATATTCCAAGTCTAATTTACAAAAAAAGGGAAAGTGAAGATGAAGAATAGGAACTTTAAAAAAATTTTTTAAAGTATTTGTTTCTATAATTCATATGATGGAAAATATTAATTCAAATATTCCCTAGTGATTTTCGGTATCTGGTAGAATTGGAACAGTGCTTGGAATATGATAATCTTGCACAATGAGTGAGTAATCATGACCAGTATTTATTAAGTGAATTTTAAGTTTTAAAATGTAGCCACTCTTGTGAAGTCCTGCCAGAAAGCAAAAACAAAGAAGAAAAAGATCAGCAATCTCAGATAAATGTGACACTAGCTACAGCAAAGGAAGTTTCCCGATGGTGAGGACTACCTTCTGACAGCCACGAGGAAAGAGCCATTAATCCCGCAAGAGGGAGACAGTGAATGTGACTGCAGTTGAGGTGCTTGGCTGGCATGGAGTGGAAGCAGTGAGAGAGTAATAGGATTAGGATAGTTCCTTCTTTAGGACTTTCCACCTTTCCATTTGTGGTTGGAGGAAGATGAGAGCCAGCTCTTAGCTCACCTGGGTTTTTCAGAAGCCTCTGGTTCCTAAAATTAAACTTCATGGGTGTGGAGGACATCTTTTTGTTACATTTAGGTGCAAGCAAATAGAAGTAGTTTGTAGGTTCTGCTGAAAAACAAATAATAGTTACACCCAAAGCTAATTTTGTATTAAAGTAAAGTACATACTTTCTGAGCAAGTTCAGGTATAATATTCCAACCGTACCAGCATAAAATTAGCTCTCTTTACAGCTATAGTTTCTCTTGATGCAAATATTATTTTAATCTTGGTTTAGACTCTGTGGAGAGAGCATGGTGGTTAGTCCTAAAAACTGTCCTATGTTTATGCCCAGAAGCTGTCTGCCCAGTGTGTTACAGCTTTGACTTCAAAAGCCAGTTTGCAGGAACGGGAAACAGTGGTTTTACTCCTGTGCCACTTCAGCCTTGGGTCTGAGCTGCAGAGCTGCCAAAATTGCTAGTCATCATTCTAGTGTGAATCAAGGGGTTTGTTCCTTTGTTACTGAGAATGCCAGCAGTTCTAGAAATTAAGCAAGACTGTCGACCAAATTTGCACAGGCTATCAAACTATCAACTTGATGCCATCAAAGCGCATCAACTTTTAGTAAGATACGGTCAAAATTATCTTCTGCAGAAAATCCCCACAGGCATTGAAGGAATGATGCTGTGAAGAACAGACCTGCCACTGGCAATGGTCCAGCCCTGCAGATGTGAGGCGGAGGAGGTTCTGCACGATTAGGGGAGTGGAGAATACACTGCATTCAGCCTGAAAACTCTGCCCTCATTTACAATCCTAGATTGCTTAATACGGGTAGAAGGTGGCAGAAATGAATAATATTTCATAAAATTGTTTAGGCAAAAAGTGAAAGCAAAAGATGAAAACAACAAAAGTTGAACTGTGTTTGCAGTAATTTAGAAAGCGATCATAGTTCAGCCTATGTACAAAAGGGCTTGTCACTTCTCAAAAATGCTTAAATAAATAAAAATCCATACTCTTAAACCTGGCTCCATGAAAACTGTCAAAATGTGTTTTGAATGAATGATTTTAATGGTTGGTTTGCTGTGTATTTTTGATGTCATTGAAACTCAGTTCTCTTGTGGTGCACCAGACATTTTAAAGTGGTTTATCACTGTTATCTTGGCTACCACCGCTATTCTGCATTGAGCCAATGGGAATCCTCACCACTCCAGTGAAGTTTTCTAACTACTGAAATGCAACATTACGTAAACCACCATAGCTTACCTTGTACACTTCTTGAAATGGATAACCCAGTTCCTTACTGCCTCGTCTCATTTGTCAAGGGAGATGGGGTGGCTTTGTGTACTTTTTGTTGGGTTTTTTCCTCTTGGTGTTGGTCTCCCTCCATAAAAAGCCCCTGGACTCGTATTTCCTAATTAGAAAAAATATATCTTAAACTCAACAGTATTGTTTTATAAGTAGAATGCACTTATCTAGCTTTTCACCAGTTTGCTTGCCCTCCAGTATGAGCCTTTTTTACTCTCCTTACAATACCTTTTCCTTGTGATGGCTTGCTCATAGGGTTGTTCCATTTAGCTGCCCTTCCTCTGGAAGTTCATACCCTGCTCCCAGGCTGCTGGTTCTTGAAATTTGCCAATTACACAGCTCAAGACATGAAGTAGCCATTTGTTACTTGGCTGATGTCTCCTTCTCTTTCCTCCCAGATGATATGTGTTCCTCTTGTGTTTTCACTCTTACTGTGTTTGTGTAGCACTTATCAAAACAGACCCAAACAATGTAGTGGGTGTTATGTGTCAATGATAATCAAAGCCACAGTGTTTAAACTGCTTTGTGAAGGTTTGGGTTTCCTCAGTGTTCTGAGGTGTGTTTGGAAACAATTAGGTCTGTTTTATAGAAAGAGATCCTTCAGAGTAGGAACAGCTTTTCTTAGTCCACACTGAAAAATTCCAACAAAGGCAAGTTTTCTGTTGAGTGGTTTAAATAGTTCTGGGAAATGACGATCTAGATTAATTTTTCTACATTCCAACTTTGCATCTGAAAGATACTGTTACTGAAACATGAATTAAATAGCTAATGTAATACCCCTCAGACAAATGCTGAGTTTAATAGACAGGTTTCTATTATAGTCATGTCTCTACTGGGACACAGGTTTCAGTCAGGGTTTGTCATATGTAGTATGTATGTTTTGCTGAAACCATTTGCAAATAACTGCATCTGTTAGCTATTGGTGTCCTTGCTTAATAGGCAAGTTTAAAATAACTGCTTATACTTATGTGCTTCTGATTCTTTCTTTTGCAAAACAGATGAACCTCTGTATTCCAAGAATTGTTCCAAATCATATTTTCTGGCAGTGCTCCTACCTTTAGCCATTGTATGAATTAAAATATGCTTTCCAGCTCTTGCCTAAGTTGTCAGAAAAGTCTCTATAGAATTGACATGCAAACAGTTTTTGCAATCTTTTTTTTTTTTTTTAAGCAATGTTAAATTTGCTTGAGCAACATCTCTTGTTTTGACTAGTGGAAGATCTAAAAATACACTACTGTATTGACTGAACTAATTACATTTCAGATCTAGCCACTACCATCTGGATCTCTCTCTTTCTGGTTACGCTTTCATTGCACAGATTGCACATGAGTGATTAGTACCATGAACGAGTTGTCCAAATTTTGTTCTGGGTGTTAGCAGCAGCTCTGCAGAGCTGCACACAAGTTGCCATGCCCTTTGTCTTCCTCTGTGGATACTGCATTTCAGTCAAGGAGTTCTCAAGTCAGCAGGGATGTGGAGAAAGTGAGGAGGGTCTAGTGGCAAGCTGCCAGGGGAACCAGGACCCACCTTCTTACCAAGAGGGACTGCAAGGAAGCTGGGCTTCTCTAGTCTAAAATGCAGTAAGAATACTTGAAAAGCTGTTAGAAAGATAATGAAAACAAACTCTTTTTGGTAGAGCCAGGTGACATAGGGAGTAATAGCCGGAAGTTGTATGCTGGGTGGCTCAGTCTGGACTTGGGAGAGCATGGTTGCACTTGAAAAGAGGAGTTATGGAGTCTCTCTTCAGAGATTTTCAAAACTCATGGAGATGAAGCCATAGCTGACCTGCCAGGTGATGGTGTTATTCCAGGCTTCTGCCTGAAGTCACACTGAGGGAGCTACAGAGGTCCTGTAACAATTTGCTGGGGTTCCCTGATGCACCATGAACAGAACCAGGGTGAGATCTGGGTTCCTACTAGTGAATCATGGATAAAACTTTCTGCTCAAGGCAAGTGCTCTGCCAGGCCACAGGTTTCAGCCTTGGTAGGTAGCTATTATGTAGCAGAAACTTCCTCAACGTTTTCAACTCACGTATCGCTTGAATTGAGAATTTTTCATTCGTGGCTGAAGTGTATAGCAAGTACCTGAGAAGTACAGTTTAGTTGAGATAGATTGCACACTAAGGGGCATGCTGCCTGAGGAAAGCCTAGCTGAAGCTATCATGTTGAATTTAGGCTGAAGGCTCTCCTGCACTTGAGTGAAATGTTCCGTACCACATGTGTACACTAGGCAGCAATGCTTGCATGAAGTCCTAGAGTACGTCTTGACAATACTGTGCACTTCTCTGTTCTTTTTGCTGTTTCTAAGATAATTTTAATGTAGTATTTTCTCTCTCATTCTTGTAACATATAGTTTTTTGCTGTTAGCAGAATGTCACAGGTGGTAGCTTGTGGATAAAACACTGAAACTAGGGAGAAGATTGGATGGCACGACTGCCCCCATCCATGAAAAGCAAAGATCTTTTATTTACATACCTAATAAGGAGTGAGCTAGTGTTACTTCTGAAAGATATATTAAAAGTTTTCAAGACATAGGAGTGTTTAAATTCTGCCAGCCCAAGTCACATGATTTGTTGTAAAAAGTGTTCAAAAACAACAATCCAAGGTCAGTGCAGACCACTAGTATTAGCAAAAATGGCAACTTATTTTTTTACTTGATCCAGCCAATAATTTCAGAATGAACACTTTATAGGAGAGGTCGTCAACAACAAATAAGGTATGAAGCAGTGTTCATCAGCTGGGAGCTATGTACTGTAGTGAGGTATGAAAAATTCTCAAACAAATACAGTGATACATGGGTTGAAAAGATGGAGAAAGTTTAAGTTAGATACTGGATTTAACAAACCATCCTGATTTTTTTTTTCCTATTTTTTTTCTCCCAGCTGTGTCCATGTCCCCTTTTCGCTCATTTCCAAGCTGCTAATTTTTGTTCTCAATTGTGGTACTAACACTGCTGTTGAGCCGGAGGATAGAGATGTCTTTGCTGTAAACAGAATCAGTGAAATTCTGCATCCTTCAATGTACCTTCCTTTTTTTTCAGAGAGATGTTTGTTCTAGGATGTCTCCATGGTCCATTTTACAGTGCAACTACACTGCACTGTAACATGGGAAGGCTGTAAACTTCTTCCAGTCATTCTGTTGCATTCTGTGGCAAATAGGATACTTCCCAAGAAGTGAAAACTTGCACTAGTTCTGCTTCTGCACTGCTAGCTGTTTTCTGTCCCATTATACTGTTTGTCAGTCAATGCTACATTAACATCTAATACCATTTTCTTCTCCAATTATTTTCCTTGTGTTTACAAAGCAGGTCTAAAACATTTTTTATTTTTTGTATAGGTCTGTTTTCTATGTTTAGTCATTGGGCCAAAGCAGCTTCTCTTCAAGAGGGATCAAAAACAGTTTGTCAGTGATAGCATGAGGTTTATGACCTGCTCCATGGGGCATAATTAAATGTGGAATTCAGCCCCTTCTTGCAGAATAACTTTGACACATCTGGTTTAAACAGTTTTAGTGCAGTGAGGAGATAAGTAGAAGTTTCTTTGCACAGTAGATTAGTTTCAGATGAGGTATAGGATCCTCTCAAATTCAGGTTCACATAAGAAGTACACCAATGGGACAGCCACCCAAGGAAAGTGCATAGTCACCCACTGAATATGTTAAAATAAATGGTAGGCCTGCAGTGCAATAAAATGAAAAAGAAAGAAACCAAATGTCGTGTCACAGTCCCAGAAGGAAATGTAGGGTAATTGCCCAGAAAAGGAGAAGGACCAGTGCTGAATTCTTTTACAAAATCCCTAATTCTTTCCCTGCTTTCTTTGCCAGAGCACCTCTGATCCAGTTTTATTCCATGTTCCCCTTCAGTATGTTCATGTTTTTACAGATATAGCACATTTTATGGCATCCACTAAAGTTATCTGCTGTGAAATTCAATTATTTAAATACTTTGTCCTTTTGTTACCCTTTTCTAATGGATTGCCAATACATATTGCTTTCTCATCAGATACTGATAGTCCCTTTAGTAGACTTTACTATTCTGTAAAATGGTGATGAACACACAATATGGCTTATAGGTAGTGAAGTACAAAGTAGTTGTTTCAGCACTTTGCTCTCAAATAGAAAAAGACAGTTTGTGTCTGCTTAATATTCACTAGGCTATCTGGTGTTTAAGGCATGTTTCTGGTAGGTAACTCTGAGCAATCAGATATACCATTGCTGCATACATTTTAAGAGCATATTTTTCTTCATTTGGAGGACAATTAAGATATGAAGGAGAGGTTTAGTAATATATGTGTGCATTAAGGCAGTATTTGTGAAGGCCTTATGAAATCTTAATATGAACTGTGTGTTTATTTGTGTTAAAAGGTAGAAAACCTGGTCTGAATTGCTGACTGCTGGAAGTTAGCAGACTGGCATAAATAAAGCATGGCACATCATCATGAGATTAATTTTTATGTAAATTATTTCTAGTTCACATTTTATTGCTTAAGCAATCTTTAGTTGTATGTTTTGTCAAAGAAAACTAGTTGAGAAACTGAGAAATATGATATTTAGATGGTCAGTTGTAAAGTCTGTGAAGTAGCTCAAGAAATGTCTCACTTTTTGCACAGACAGCAGAAATACAGTAGTTCTTGACCAAAAGTTGAAGTGATATAAAATATGTGGAACGAATGCAAGTGTGCTAGCAAAGTCCTTTTTGTCTCCTGTCTTGGTGAAGGTAAGGTATGGAGATCCATGTGGCAGCAAAGGAACAAGGGTTATTGGTGTGTTAGAAACCATGGGAGTGCCTTAGAATGGTCATATAGGAATTAGGGCTTCTTTCCCCCCAAAAGGTGGTGGAATCAATAGCCCAAGTACATCTACACCAATGCACACAGCATGGGCAACAAACAGGAGGATCTGGAAGCCTTTGCACAGCAGAAAAATCCTGACATAGTTGCCATCATGGAAACATGGTGGGAGGACTTGCACAAATAAAGTTCTGTAGTAGAGGACTTTAAACTCTTCAGAACAGATTGGCAAGGAGGGAGAGGCAGTGAGACAGCCCTCTACTTTAGGGCACATTTTGGTTGTCTAGGGCTTAACAATGGTGACAAGAGGGTTGACTGTTTATGGGTAAGGATCAGGGGAAGGATGACGAGGCAGATAGCCTGCTGGGAATCTGTTAGAGACTGCCCAACCATGATGGAGAAGCAGATGAAATGTTTTATAAACAGCTGGGAGAAGTCTCATGATCACTGGCCCTTGTTCTTCTGGGGGCCTTCCACTTAGCACATGTCTGCTGGAAATTCAATACAGTGGAGAGGGAGCACCCTAGGAAGTCCCTGGAGTGTGTGGAAGACAACTTCCTCACACAGCTGGTGTGTGAGCCAGCAAGGGAAGATGCCCTCCTGGACCTGCTGTTTGTGAGGAGAGAAGGACTGGTATGTCATGTGGTGGTCAGAGGCTGTCTTAGGCTTAGCTGTCTTGAAATTAAAGAGTTTTCAGTTCTTGGGCAGGTAAGGAGGGGATCAGCAGAACTGCCACCCTGGACTTGCAGAGGGCAGACTTTGGCCTGTCAAGGGCCTGAGTAGTTGAGAGAGCCCTTCGGGGCAGCCCTTCGGGGCAAAGGAGTCCAGGAAGCCTGTTCAAGGAGGAAATCCTGAAGGTGCAGGAGCAGGCCCTCCCGTGTGCCAAAACATGAGCCAGTGGTGGAAGAGACAAAACTGGCTGAACAGAGAGCTTTGGCTGGAACTCAGTGAAAAAAAAAAAAAGAGTTTATGACCTCTGGAAGAAGGAGCAAGCAACTGAGGGAAGGCCTACAAGGATGCTGTGAGGTTTTGCAGTGAGAAAATTAGAAGGCCCAAAGCCCAACTAGAACTTAATCTGGCTTCTGACATAAAAGGCAGTTAGAGTGTTCCTATAAATACATTAGCAACGAAAGTAGGACTAAGGAGAATCACCATCCTTTATCAACTGCAGGGGGAAACATAATAACAAAGGATGAGAAAAAGGCTGTGGTACTTAACACCTATTTTGCCTCAGTCTTTAATAACAGGATCAGTGGTTCACTCAAGACTATGAGGCCGGATGGGAACCACCAAAGGGCACTGAGGGAACTGGCTTGGACAGGTGCACTGTTCATTAGGTGAAAAACTGTCTGGATGGCCAGGCCTAGAGGGAGGTGATGAGTGGGGTTACATCCATTTGGTCACTAGTGGGGTTCCCCAGGGCTCATTGTCAGGACCAGTCCTGTTTAACCTCTTTATCAATGATCTGGAGGAGGGGATCAAGTGCATCCTCAGTCAAGTTGGGTGGGAGTGTTGATCTGCTGGAGGGCAGGATGGACTAATGGGCTGAGCTTGAGATTCAACAAGGCCAAGCTCCAGGTCCTGCACTTCAGTCACAACACCTCAGGTAGCACTACAGTCTTGGGACAGAGTGGCTGGAAAGCCACTGGAGGTGCTGGTCAACAGTGGCTGAACNTTGTCAGGACCAGTCCTGTTTAACCTCTTTATCAATGATCTGGAGGAGGGGATCAAGTGCATCCTCAGTCAAGTTGGGTGGGAGTGTTGATCTGCTGGAGGGCAGGATGGACTAATGGGCTGAGCTTGAGATTCAACAAGGCCAAGCTCCAGGTCCTGCACTTCAGTCACAACACCTCAGGTAGCACTACAGTCTTGGGACAGAGTGGCTGGAAAGCCACTGGAGGGGCTGGTCAACAGTGGCTGAACATGAGCCAGCAGTGCCCAGGTGGCCAAGAAGGCCAAGGGCATCCTGGCCTGGCTCAGCAATGGTGTGGCCAGCAGGAGCAGGGCAGGGATTGTCCCCTGGACTGGGCACTGCTGAGGCCACACCTCGAGTGCTGTGTCCAGCTCTGGGCCCCTCACTCCAAGAAGGACATTGAGGTGCTGGAGTGAGTCCAGAGAAGGGCAGGGGAGCTGGGGAAGGGTCTGGAGCACAAGCCCTGTGAGGAGCAGCTGAGGGAGCTGGGGGTGTTCAGCCTGGAGAAAAGGAGGCTCAGGGAAGACCTTATGGCTCTCTACAACTGCCTGAAGAGAGGTTGAAGTGATCTGGGGGTTGGCCTCTTCTCCCAGATAACTAGTGACAGGATGATAGGAAAAGCCCTGAAAGTTGTGCCAGGGGACGTTTAGATTGGATACTAGGAAAAATTTCTTCACCTAAGTGGTTGTCAAGCACCGGACAAGTGGTCCAAAAGTAGTGGACTTGACAGTGATAGGTTAGTGGTTGGACTCAATGATCTTAAAGGTCTTTTCCAACCTAAACAAGTCTATGATTCTATGATTTTTAAATTTGTTTGAGAGTGCGCACAGTTTAAGTCAGCGTAGGTGGTCTCAGTAAAGCCATTTCAGATGTGGAAAAGGGGTAGTGTTTTCATTCCCTTGTGCTGTATGTACAGTATCATGGTTCAAGCTAAACTATTTCCAAAGTAATTGGAACACGAGGAAGTTGGTTACTAGCAAATTAATTCAACCCGCCTCCTGTTGTAAATCTTTTACTCTCTAGAGAGGATACATTTTGTTAAAAAAAAGAATTAAAAAATGTAAAATAGAGAAGGAAAGTAGAAATGTGTCATTCTATTATGTAATTAAGTAACTGGCTTCTTTTTATGATAATACATTTGGGTGGTCTGTTCTTGAAACACTTGATTTGTTAGGAAACATTACCATTTCCGCAAGTAATCTCTAAGTCCTAAATATTTTGAAAAAAATTTGCATTGCGGTATTTCATCAGTGCATTACTCACCAGTTAAACACTCTAAACTGCTGTCGCTTGGCATTGGAGAGGGCTTCCAGGTTTTTTTCTATCAGCAAAAACTTCTGTAAATTATAATATTGCTTGGCAGAGTGTAAAGAATAAATACTGGAAAACCAGATGATTTAAGAGAAAATAAATGGGAAGACTTGAATCTCATTTTACTTTTCCTTGGAAAAAGAAGTCTCTCTAGTTTACAAAACATATGAAGTTTGAAATTGCCTTCAGCCACAATGTTTGTTTAGGTGTGGTGACCCTTTTGTATCCCTGTTGTAGATTCCTCTCAATCAGCACAATTCTGATTGTCCCCACTGGACACTGAGGAGATTTAGTGGCTTGCTTGCTGCAATGAACCTCAATGATTTTGAGGTTAGGCATGCTGCCACTGAGACTAGCATCATTTTAACTGCCAGTGGTAGTAAGCTGCTGACTTTTTTGGATGAAAAAAAAGCAGTTCGAATATACTTAAATATTATGCTAATGTTCATAAAAATGAATAGGTTTAATAGCATTACTGTAAGCAAAGCAATCTACCCCAAACCAATTTTTGTAGTCAGCTGACTGTCAAGTTCTCATTCTGTGCACAAATGTTTAAACTTTAGGTACCAGCAGGAAACAGCTAATGCACTAGATACTTCCTATAGTTTATAGTTGGTGAAGGGTCAGTATTAAAGTGTTTCTGTGATGCAGTTGATGAAAGCAGTCTGTGATGATTTTTCCCAAGCCTGATTTGCAACATTGTTGCTTTACTTTTCTAAATTCATAAACATCTGTAGAATCAATTTTTGCAAAAGAAATATACTCATGGAAACCAAACTGGCCTTTGTAGAAATTACAAAGAAAAAGAGAAACAAAAATAAAACCCAAATCAAATTATACTTATTTGCTTATAGTTTTTTAAATATCAACATTCTTCTCAGTTTATTTTCCATGTGGTTCCACTGCTATTAAGTTACAGGTTTGGTTATAAAATAGAAATGGTGATTAGAGTTGAAGTAATCTGATGCTTGAGTTATTAGGAAATTTAGGACACTGTTACACTTCCTTCTTTAAGACATTCGGGAATCATTATGCTATCATCCCTTTCTTCCAAACAAGAGTGAAGGCGGGATGTGAAATGAGAGCCCTTTGCTTCACTCCCTTTTACTCCGTGCACACTGCTACAGCAGCAGCCAAGCTGCGTGGTGTGAGTAGTTAAATACTGTGCCTGTGTCCTCAAAATAGGAATTTGGTCTCTTGCTCATGCAGCTTGAGCTCATGCAGTAGAAATGACCTGACAAGAACACTTAGAAGCCTATGAAGTGATTATACATTTTGTTCACAGGTGGGAACTGTGCTCAAGAGAGGAGTCTCTCTAGGGAAAGAGCAAAATCCTCTCTTGTCATGGCTCAGAGACATGCTGATGCCTCCTGCTAATGCTCAAGTTTCTGCTGACTGTCTAGACGGTTTCCATTCGGTAACTCTGCTTTTGTTTCTTATGATGCACTGTGTCTGCAAAGACCGTGCTCATTGCCGACAAGAACATTCTCTGTGGCTTGATTAAGTCAAAGTGATCAAAAACTGTAGAGGCAAGTTTTCCCTATAAGGTTCGTCTCGAGTCTGTAGTCACATGCCTTCAACGAGTTGTTCATCATCCTTGAAGTTAGGAATAAAGGTTTTGATTTAAACAGGAAGATCTGACAGTGCAGAGCTCTTACCATTCACAATAATTTTGCCTGTTCTGAGGGCAAAAAAAAAATGCCAGTGCTAGAATCTTGGTAACTCTTTAACTATATTATTTCTCAAGCTAACACAACTTGAGTGTGTACACTGTGCATTTAGTGTTGTAGATCCTTGATTAAGTGAACTATTAAAAGAAAAATACCATAAAACGCCCCTGTAGTAAACCACCCACTCCCACTCCACAAATCCACTCAGACTATGAATGATTCTTGACTGATACCTCTGGGAGCTGGTAGTAAAGTAAATACCAGCAGTTCAAGAAAATGTAATTCTGTAGTGGAGAAAATGGAGAAATATTGATGCCTTGTGAAACAAATGTTTTGCTTTAGTTGCTGCAGATTCTTATCTTCATTCTTCTAAAATCCTGGACTTGTAGGTCACCTGATATGGATACTTATTATAGCTCCCTTTGGGAGTGATACTGTTAATTTTTCTTTAAAAATAATTTTTTTTACAATAACAGATATATCTTCATAGCTTTGTTCCCTGGTACCAAGAGAAGATAGTGGGTTTATTGTAGCAAAAAAAAGACCATCTATCTTACTGTCTTCAACTTCAAAATATAATTGCAACAACTAAAATAAAATGCAGCCAAGTCAGGTTTTGTGTGGAGCAGCCATAAGCTGTTTCAGAAGTTACCCCAGAAAACACAGTTTACTGGCGCTGAACTGCAATGACATATCCAGCATGCAAGTGCTCCTCTTTATTTTTGGAGCAAGGTAAAGTGTACTGGTGTAATCTGCTGATGAAGACAGTTTAAGCTAACCTTTTCTTTAAGTTGACATATACTAAAGCATATACAATTAACTATTTTATTTTACTCAAATGAGGGTACGTAATGACAGTAAAAACGTCTGCAGCACAGTAACTATCTACAGCTGCAACATTGAGCAAGATGGTATCCAATTTTCCTTGGTTCCATTTATATCTGAGGTGTGAAAAAAAAGCACTTTGCACCTATGTCAAGTGCTGTGCAAGAGTTGGGGTATGTCATGTTCAAGCATTTTAAACGTTCATCCTTAAAATATTTTGTTAATCTTGCTATGATATCTTGGGTCTAGATAAAATAGTGTCACTGACACAAATGTAAGATTCTTGGTCCTGTTTTGGATCATTCATAATAATTTTCTGTTTTAAATTCTAGAAGATGCATTTTTAATATTTTTTGTGTGTTTTAGTTCCTTCATTTGTTTTAATTATCATCCATGTAATTACATGTGAAATGCTTCAAATCCCTATCTTTTTATTTTGAGTTTGCCATGATTATATAATTAAGATAATTTTAGAAACTTAATCAGTGTCCTCTTTGGGTCACTTACATTAGTGCTGCATAGAAATATTTATATTTGGATCAGATAATTTTTATATTGCCACAGAAATGTCAAACTGTGAGTAGATGTAGAACAGCACTGTGCCCTGTGTCTCTAAACCACATGGGCAGTAGTGCTTCCTAAGCAGATGACAAGGTTTTGTGACATGCTGAGCTGTAGCAGTGACCACTTTGGTGACCTAAACATGTGAAATAATGCACAGCAGAGACTTGCAAGGCTGCTACATGAAGTTCAGTCTCTCATTTTCACTTGGCACTTCTGTGGCTCTATCAAAGTCACATCAATTGCTTGAGCTAGGACACCAGCCCTCCAACTGGGCTCTGCTCAGCTTGTCGTGTGTGAGCATTGTGAGTGTGTTAGATGGAGAGTCTGCAGAGATGCTCTTGGGGAAAGAGGGTTCATTGGTGACTAGAAATGTATTGCAGCTGCAATGCCATGTTCTCCCTGTCTTACCACCTTTCAAAGTTGTATACTGAACAGGGAAGAGTAAACTGAGCTGCTTGTGTCCTTAAACCAGAATGGCTTCATGTCTACAAGCTCACTAGTGTGCTGCTCAGAAATTGGTTTGAGCTGTGCAATGTGCAGCACCTGGATTAATCTGCAAGAAGGCAAATGTATCAAATGGATGAGCAGCAATGGCTTTCCCCAATGCAGTAAAATGAAACCTGACTTCAGACAAAACTTGTTGACTTAGTAGGATCTTAGCTGATGGCAGTAAGCACTGCTCTGTGATCTGCTTCTCTTTTTCACAGACAGACTGCTCTTAAGGCTTTGTCAGGTAGTTCAGTGGATGTTTGCCTTTGTTGTTCAACAAACTGTGGAGAAATTAGTTTTATTTGGGGAAAATACGTTCTGATCAATTGTAAAACTCCAGCTGCAGACTGGTGCCTGGATACTGTTAAACACCACATATGAAACAGCACTGTACCTCTCTGAAGGATCATTTGTATACCCAGGCATGCAGCAAAGCATTAAGCAGACATGCAAGTAAATCTCTCCCATAAAAAAGATATTGTGTTATATTGTATATGACCTGTAGCCCAAGACACTTTTATGAACTGCTTATCCACTGCCATCCCAACCCTACTCCCCTGTCTGGTACCAGTACTCATTATAAATCATCAGTGTTTCTCTCGCTTAGTATGTTCCTGCTCTAGTTACATTCTATTCTTATATAATCTTTAATTTAATATTAAGAAAAATATTTTTTAAGAAGACTTCTTTTTTAACTGTGTGGTTTCCCTGATTTTAAGGATAGTTAGGGTAAGAGAACTGCTGCAAACTGCCTGTCTGGAGTTACTAAATGGCCAAGAGGGTGTCTGTCTGGGTGATCTGTATTCAAATTGTGTCATCTTATCCTCATTATCTTTTTGTGTAATTGTCTGGCAATTTTTCTGAAGGATTCCTTTAGCATAAATCATAATATATGATTCCTGATACTTCATTTTTGTCTGTGTGGCTTAAACGAGAAATATATTAAATTTGGTCCTTGAAGTCCTCTTGGGTCATTTTATTTTGTACCATTATGAATTAAATCCCTTTCTCCATCTCCTTTTTTTCCATCCGTGGATTATTTGTTCACTGGGAAGAGCTGATGCCTGAAACTTAGAGGGGGTGTGTATTCCCCAGGCTTTCGAAGTGTATTTGTGTTAATATTTTGATGTGGGTTTTTTTCTCATATAATCTAATGATGATAGCATTTTTAATCAGTTTTGAAGGACCATTCTGAAACAGCCTGTGAAATTTGAAAAATGCTCCAAAAGGAGCTGTCTGACTAGGTCTGAGATACTCATTAACAAACATCCATAAATTCATAATTGCAGACTGGCTTCCTTGTTTACCATTTTTCTTTCATATGGACAATGAGACATGACAGCTAGTCCCAGGGGATTACTGCACTTCTCGGCTGGTTGGTGTCACTATGCCTTTAGACCTGCATCTTGCACAGCAACCAAGGGAATCACTGATCTCCCGCAAATGTGCTACCTGTCACGTCTTATTGTCTTAAAACAGACCCGTCTGATTACTGAACTGGAGAAATATTTGTGCATGAGCGTTTAAGCACATCTTTAAAAGACTGCCTCTGCTTCTGTATCAGATCCAACATTGAGATATGGTTTAAATTAAAAACATAGGAAAAACATTTTGTTTTTAAAGATTTCATGTGTGAATCTGCATTTCTTTATTTTGGTACTGGAAAAAAAACACCAAATCGTGATTTGTAAGTAGATAGAGGTCTTCCACTCTGGCAGAGCTCTTCTCATGACATGTTTGTTACTCAATATCTACTGAAAATTTAAATTCTGCTGCTTTATCAGTAATGTTTCAAGGTGAAGTGTAAACCAGTTTCAGACTTTCTCAAATGTAATGGGTTTACAGTAGAATTTGGGTAGAATTTTGTATCTGGGTAAATGCCATTACTTTTTTGGCCTTTATATTTATGTGCTTTTGTACATTTATTATGATTATTAAATAAATACTGGGTTTGTGTTATAAATTCTTTGGTCTGATCTGGATGTCCCCAGATGCTTCTCAGTTGGCTGCTGTGTTCTGGATTCTGGATTGAATTTTAAACTGGTGTTTGGATCTGCTCAACTGTGCCGCTTAAAATCTAATTGTCATTTTTGGACTAAAAGAGCAAGCAGAATTTTTCCCCGAAGGTTTGGATGTGTTCATCATTCAGCCTTAAAACTGTTAAGCTTGCAAACAATTTGAACTTGATTATTCTTCTGCAGAGCTGTGTCCTCCAAACAAAAATTAATGGCAGAAACGCTTTTGAATTTTTCTGGGAACAGAATTGGGTTCTTACAACCTCCTTCCATGTGCTCAACTTTCCGAATTTGGCTCAGGATTGGTACTGCTCATCTATTTGCAATGATGCTTTGGTCTTTGGGCCACATGTCTGGTTAGTCCACCAGTATGGCTCTACCAATGAAGAGCAGGTTTAGCTACCTACACATGAGAATCCCTCCTGTGCCAGGAACCCCCAGTGTGGAACCACACACACGGACCACCCCCCAGCAGCCCATCTCAGGAGGTGCAGCTGAAGGCTTCCCGTAGTAGAAGGGGATCAAGAATTCTTGTGTTCAAAGCTGGCTTCAGTTGGATTGGTAACTTGATGAACACATAACTTGCCTGAGTCAGAAAGAATGTGCATCCTGTCCCGGCATACTGAGATTCATCAAGTTTCTTGCTCTGAGAATCGTGAAATTGCATATTGATCACTCCAAATGCATTCTCGGTCTGCTTGCCATCTCCATGTCACAGTCTCACTTGGTCTCTGTAGCTTCCATCACAGTTGGACACAGCTGTTTGGGAAATGGTATATTTTAATTGTCAGCTCCATTAATGTGGGAGGCTGTGGTACCTGTGCAACTCGAGGAGGTGTGTGTCAACCCCCCTGGGCCCTGTATTTGGGGACCCTTCTGTGACATGGTGTCCCATGCCAAGCCAGGGGTGCCCATCACATCTCTCCCCACCAGTCATTGTCATTGGTCAAGTGCACTACGCACACCCTTTTACCCAGAGACTTGTCTGTCACTGCCTTCTGTCAATTGAATTCTTTTGCAAGATTTGCAAATTCTGCATTATTCTTCCACAAGTACCTAGTATCCCCTCCCAAATGTTAAATGCTGGGACACTGAAGTAGGAATAAAAAACTCTAAGCCTTATAAATGAGACAAGAAGCAGTTACTTGGACTAGTTTCTGAATATTTACCTTTATTACTAATATAGTAATTAGTGAATTATTAGTAATTAGTAAGATGACACACCCTAGTTGTCTGGGTTTGACAAATTTCAGGGAGGATAGCAATCTTTGTCTGGAAAAGTGACACTGTAAGCCATTCTAGTTCCATCTTTAATTGCATGAAGCTGGCTTCTAACATGAGAAAATGTAATTGTACAAAGACACAAAATATCTCCATAATTACCAGTTTTATGAAGTACTTGAAAATGGTGAGAGGAAGCATATTGCAATTCTCTAAAAATAAATAGTTTGTAAAGTCATAATCATTATAAAACAGATTTACTTGAGAAGACAGTATTACACATGTTAAGGGTAGTCTGTCACTTACAGAGTGTAGTACATATGTGACTTGAAAAAGCAAGCCAGTAAGAGCTGTATTAATGATGAATTTTATTTCTGTTCTGTCATTTTAATGGATGAAAAAAATTGCAAAAATTACAAAAGAATTCATGATATTATAAAAAATTTAATCCTGAAAACATATTTTTTAAAGAAAGCTTCGTTTTTGGAAACATGAACCTATTTGTATTTTGTGAAAACAAAGCAGAAGAATCCCCCTCATCAATAGGTAATCTCTCATTTTGACCACCTCACCAATTGTTGTTTTACTTTTTCTTTCATTATTTTTAAACTTAAATTTCTATTGCTGGCGATGTTGGAAAGCTACTAAAATGCTATCATTTTCCAGATAATGTTTGTAACTTTTTGGCATATGTTCCTTCTTTCAAACCCCTTAGGATACTCCACAGCTCCACAAAAACATGAGTCAAATACATTACAAATTTCCCTCAGAGAATCTACATCTTTTCCAGCTGTTTGGATAGTCTGTCTAAAACCTGACCAGACCTCTCATCTCCCAGTATTGTTTTGGGCTTTTATTTTTTTGACTTTGATTTGTTCAATGTCATAATTTCTACACTGAGCCAATAATTTCAGTCTCTTTGGTTTTCTTTAAAATACTTACACTGGACAATAGAATGATCTTTTATCCAAAGAAAATTGCATTGTTTTCAACTATTTTTATTCACTAGTGCAAAATTTCTTACCCATGTCAGTGAACCCCCTTTTAAAATTCTCCCTGGGCAGTTTCATATATTATTTATGTATTAAAATATATCTCAGCCATATTTCTAAATAGACTTCTACTTGTTCTGATTGGTTTGAGATAGGTGAACAGAAATTTTGAGGGCCATATAAAGCTCTTGGTATATGTTCCATTTCAAATATGGTTCTGGCAACTGGGTAACTTGGTTTTTTTAAACAAAAAAAGGAAAAAAAAACATCCATTTGTAATCATTCCAGTTAATTCCTCTAATTTTGTCTGACAAGGTAGTATAAATCTAATTGCAAGAGCGTTAAAAGATTGGCAAGCTACATAGTAAGCAGCCTAAGGTGGGAATTGGGCCTCAGAAGTTTTCCATCTCAATTAGCAAAAATATCTTATCCCCCAGCCTATGTACCCGTGATAATTTGTTTTCTTCTAACCTTTAATAAACCTTCATTGATGATGGAGAAAGACAATTATGTTAAGACAATCCAGAGCTGGACCACTTAATATCTGTGAACAATAATATTTCCTGCTCTACTTTTAATTTGTTGCCTGCAAGGGGAAGAAAGCAAAGGAGGTTATAACCATAGTAACACTATGTCCCAAATCTCACAATATATTAGATCGTACTTGTAAAGTGCTGTATTAAATACAATAGCCAGCAAACAGGAAAGTGTTTGTCACTTGAGTTGCCCAGGTCTCTCTCAACGGAGGGACTGATTCTGTGGTTTTGAGCTCGATGATGGACATCAGCTGCTGGTTCTTCATGAACTTGGGGACTAACACAGTAATGGCTTGTTGACATTATCAGCCTCAAGCTGCTCTGGCATTCAGTGAGCTGAGTGGCTTGTAGCTGTAGGACATGGTGCTGCTCTGCTGGCAGCCCTTCTGAGGATCCCAGCCCTGTGCCTGGCCCAGCTCTGAAGGCCTTGTGCTGTCCTGTCTGTGCTGGGTTGCTGCTGGTACATGCCAGTGGTCATCAGCATTTACCTTCCTTCCCCCTCCTTTTCCCTGTCTCTGGCTGCTGATCCTCTTCTAGAACTGAGCAGTGGGAATTTGTCCAGTTACCCCATCTTACTCTGCTCACTCTGTTTGCCTCCTGGCTCCAGAATTCCCTGACACCATCCCTGCTGCAAGTTAGCATCCATTACATAACCCATGTGGTTGCTCACTACTCCCATATTATCTGTAGGCTTAAAATTTTGCAAAAAGATAGTTTAAAAAGTATACTACTGATGTTGAAGCTAGCCCAAACAATTCTAAGTGAACTAATAATTGCTCAAGCAGTTATGCCAGTGCATTGTAGGGAGCGAAAACCTCTGACCTGCCAGGGAAAGGAGCTGGCAGGTGGCAGTGACAGCCAAGTCCGTTCAGTCTATGAATCAGTCTTCTCGTGGAGCTCAGCTATGGGCAGCACTGTCAGCACAGGCACTGCCTGGGGCATGGGACTGGGCTGCCTTCTGCAGTCCCCAACCCCACAGTGTGCTCTGTAGCTGTGTGCTGCTATGTTCAACCACAATTTGCTATGCTTGAAAGCTCAGCAGTTTCTAGTTTTTGTCCATTGTCTTTCACAGATGTTTAAAGAGTTGGCACCTGTGGACTTGCCTCCCAAACAAACAAACCTACAAAAAACCAAAATCCCAAATCTTCTATGGAAGGGGGTCTGGCAAACTGTAATGAATCCTTTCCCTTGCCTCCCTTGTCTACACATAACACACTTGCTTTTGCGTCATCTGTAGGTGACTCAGCAAAACTTGGGAGAGAGTTTAAGAACTGCCCAGGTGACTCTCTGTAGTACCCATGATCTCTGAGATGCCCTATATACCATAATGTAAGTATGCTGCACATTGAACTGTGTGTGTATGTGTAGTTTGAGTTAGATATATGAAAGAAAAGGTAATTTTTTGAAAGAAAAGCTGTTTTGAAGAGAGCTTTTTTGCATTGTTGGGGTGCCTGAGATAAGCAGATCAGCGAGCCTGAACACAGGGAACATTACTACTTCTGCTAAAAAACGTTGCATGCAGATATTGTCACGATACTCTTTGCTTGTGTGTAGAGTTCTGTGTATATCTGATGTAGCAGATATTGTGTTTCTAAACTGAAATATGGAGTGCGTTTTGCATACAGTGAAAATTTGAACCTACTTGTCAACCTAGACCCCCGAAATTATGCTAGTGACTACTCTAGGAATTTAGGAAGTCTAATAAAATTTTATTTAGTGCTATTCCTGAGGAAGAGGTCAGAGTATGGACATCTTACTGCTTGTAAGAAAGTGAGCGCTTGCTATTTGGTAAGACTTTGAACTCAAAAAAAATTCTGTGTTGACTGTTTTGCAGAATAGGTGTTCTCTGGCTCTTTGAGCTGTGAGAGGCTATTTGCTAGAGTCTTCAGCATTTTCAGCGCTGATGGTGAAAACATTCTTGTTTTGTGAATCTAACTGACTTACTGGGACATAAGTTGTTATTAATCTTTCTCATTATAAAGACTACATTTAGCTTCTGGCAGTATGCAGAAGTCATTATTGTCACATGTTTCTAATTTCTGAAAATTAATGTTTTTAAGATAAACATGGAAAAAAAAACCCACTCTGGACACTTCATTAACAGGAAAGTAGTTGAAGTTCTGCCATAAACACTTATGAAAAACTGTATAATACTGTTTGGCCCCACATAACTTCCCAGGGAATTCAGATCCTTGAATAAGTAACACTAGTTTTATAATATTCTGTGACAGAGAATGCTTGTTGTGTAAACATAGTTACTAAAGATACTAGAACAGATGTGTTTAATACTATAAATTGATCTTACTTGAGCATAAAAGTGACTGAAGTCCCTTTGAATACTTTTTAGCACACCTAATGCTTATGCCAAAAGGCAGAATTTATCTGAACCTTTGACCTTTATTAAGACTTTTTGTCTTGAGTATGCATTTCTGAGTTTTGTCTCAAGTTGCAAGCTGCTTGCTTTAGAGTATCAGCCCA
This sequence comes from Daphoenositta chrysoptera, assembly GCA_013397915.1. NCBI lineage: Eukaryota > Metazoa > Chordata > Aves > Passeriformes > Daphoenositta > Daphoenositta chrysoptera. The sequence continues at coordinate 127,271 of VZRO01007396.1, forward strand.
TAAGCTTTTCTTAACATATAATTGAATTTTGTTTCCAGTAAGAAGAACAATAATGCTAGGTGAGCAAGATACTAAACACTTGAGGTGGTATGTTTCTTACGACATCTTGAAAGGAACCTGGATTCTCATATTTCGACTGTCATGCTGAGTTCTGGCAAACACATTCTTAAAGAAATTGCTGGTGTTACAGCACTTGCCATGAGGAGCAGGAAAAATTGTTAGTGTTGCTCTTGTTAATGACTGATTGCCTCCCCTCCTGTTAAAAGAATGATGATACTGTCTAAGGATCAGTGCAGGTCTTTGTTCTCCCTTACGCCCACAAGGTCTTCAGATTGCAACTACTGGATAGTTCCTTATCTTTGTTTCTGTATTTTGGAGGGGTTTTTATTGCTACTGTGGGGTTTTGAGCTTGCCTGTGTTTGCATAGCCACGTCCTCTTGGTTAATGGCTGTTATCTTTGACAACATGATCTGACTGATTCTAAGGATGAAATATAAATCTACATTTCTAGCAGAAACTTCTTTTGGTTCCTATGACCTAGAAAGAAACAGATTAAGGCTTAAACAATATTAAATATCTTTTTTATTATTAAATATTAAACCCAACATCAGTCTACATTTTACCAGTCTTAAGATAATAGTTTTATAAGTATTATAAGACAATACTGTCAGCTACTTTGTTAAGGAGACTTTTTAATAGATTAATTAGGCAACTGGGAAACATTTTCTAGCCATGTCAGTGTGTGCTGTAAGAATGGTGTATTTTCAGCTTCTGGGTTAATAGTAACTGTAAATATGCTAGTGTGGAGATGTCTTTTTGTTGGATCTTTGCACGTACTGCATGCTCGTTCTTCATCTTGTTTGACTGCTGTATTTGGGTATGGTGGTCAGGAAACTTGAGTGGCTTTGGTCTTGAAAAAACTTGAAAAAGTCAAATTATTATGTTGAAAAGTTATTTGTTTACAAAAGAATGAAATCTTTTGTTGAAACTGAAATATGCTGTGTGACCTTGTCAGTTTTAATGGTACAGCTCTAAAAAAGCCCAGCATTTTGCCTTATTTTATGTTGAAAAGATTGTTCTCTGCAGTAAAGTAATACAGATGAAACAAAAGTATTCAAATAACAGTTGAAATTATGTACTTCAAAACAAAAAAACTAAATCTACTAATCTCTAACTAAATCAACTTTTTCCAGCCAGTAGGGAATGATTTTTTTTTTTTTTGTAGCCAAAACTCCCACAATCACAGTTTTTGAAATAATTGCTGTAAAATTTCCAGATATTGTAACTAAGTAAAAAAAATTAGGAATTTCTAGCTTCCAACAATACTATTGCAAGGTTTTTTTTTATTTTTCTACTGTTGTACGCTAAGTAAGACATGATTGTTATAGACTAAAATCTATTGAGTGATAGATACAATTTTGCTGTCTTCTCTGAACCCAAATGTGACTGAAGATTTAATACAGGAGGTATGATAGTGAAGTTCTCAGGTTCTGCACAGGAGCCATGGCAATCAATTGAACAGCTGAGGTCATGGACAAACCCCTTATTGTCTGAACACTAACATAGTACTGAGAGGACAGTATGAATTTCAGATGAATTAATTTAAGAGAGTTGGGTTCTGGGGTACCAAACCAGTTATGAATCTCAGTGCTGCCTGTATTACCAGTATTTAATTCTGAATAAGAAATTAATTCAGCCTTAGAAATACCTCAATGCCTTAGAAAACCATAGCAAAATGGCTTTTTTCCTTAAAATTTTCTATTTCCTGGAACAGGATTTTAGATTTTTGTCGCAGGAATGTGGTGTGAACTCTCATGATTAAAATATGTGATTCTTTATTCTTGTCATGTCACAAGTGAGGTTTTGCTTTAAAATAAATATCCTTTGAGGAATTGTTTTTGAATGTGTTTTCTGCATGTGCGAGCTTCCCCGTGTGCCCACCCATGTGACTTACTAGCAATAACTTTTGACTCTTGTCCAACTTCAACATCTCTGATCAGTCTTCTGAAAAACAAGTTCACCTCGATAACAAAAAATCAGTGCAGGACACAGAAAACCAAGTTTTACTCTTTCAGCTGCTTATGGAAACACTTGATTCATATGTAACATATGGGTTTAATTTGTTTCTTTTCCAAGTTGGGAAAGGTTCTTTTTAAACTCAGCCTTCCATGACTTTGTCTTGGCCCAGGCTGGTTTGTTTTGATGGGGAGTTGTGAGATGACAGATTTAGTTCTCATACAGGTGAGCAAGCCAGGAGATCTGGCCCTGTTTTACATAGACTGTATGGATGCTGTTTCCAGTTTCTTTGTATGATGTGGCTTGAAAGTGTGGACCCTTGTCTGATGGTAGTGACCATATCAGCTATTCTTTGTGTCTTTTATTTCAAATATATATTTTAGATTTTCTGTAATTTATTTGAGGGCATGTTAGATGGTATTGTGAGCATGACTGTCTGCTGTCCAGCATGACTAGCAAACCATTGATGTTTCCATCCCTGCCAACCCAGTTACCCATAGAATCATAGAATTACAGAATAAATTGAGTTAGACGAGACTCACCAGGATTATCTAGTCCAGCTCCTGGCCCAGCACAGGACCATCCCCAACAATGGCACCATGTGCCTGAGAGCATTGTCCAAACACCCCTTCAACTCTCCCAGTCTTGCTGCTGTGACCACTTCCCTGGGGAGCCTGTTCCAGTGCCCAGCCACCCTCTGGGTGAAGAACCTTTTCCTAATACCCAGCCTAAACCTCCCCTGACACAGGTTCATGTCGTTCCCTCAAGTCCTGTCACTGTCACCCCAGAGCAGAGATCAGTGCCTGCCCCCCACGTCCCCTCCCAAGGAAGTTGTACCTGCAGTGAGGTCTCCCCTCAGTCTCGTCCAGGCTGAACAGACAGAGTGACCTCAGTCACGCCTCATGTGGCTTCCCCTCGAGACTCTTCTCCATCTTTGTTGCCCTCCTTTGGACACTTTCTAATAGCCTAATGTCTTTTTTTATATTGTGGTTCCCAAAACTGCACACAGGACTCGAGGTGAGGCTGCACCAGCTTAGAGCAGAGCAGACCTGCCTCCAAGCTGTAAGTAGAAGCTGAACAGAGGAGAGAGGCATTTCTCCTCTGAACTATGCTCACCTTCTGCTTTCAGTTCAGTGTGTGCCCTGCACTGGTCCTCAGGAAGCTCGGGCAACTCTGCTGCTCCTACATAATTGTTACTTGCCAGTTTTGTCTTGTTTTTGTAACAACTTTATCCCAGACATCCTGGTCTTCCACCTTGACAAGTGTAATATTTCCCATGTGCCCCTGCCCTCCCCAGGGGCAAGTGCAGAGCTCCCAGGGGTCTCTCTAATTGTAAATTAAAGTCGCAGCCAGGCAGTTGCAATACACTCCCTCTCCTGTGCTCCTCTTGACCTATATTTTCTCACTCATCTTTACCTCAGGCCATGGACTTTCCTTAAAAAGGAAGCACTTGTATCATTATGTGGATGCTATTTTAATCTGCTACTTAAAGGAATGATCATTTTGAGTTAGGTTTTTAGCCTTCCCAAAAATAAATTATCTGTCTTTGAAAATCAAAGAACATTTATTTTATTAGAAGTATATAGCTTTATGTGTTGCTAAACTGTCAGCAAAAAATAGGAGTAGGACTTTTAGACTTAGTAATGTCCTGAAACTTCTATTTGCTAAATTATCAAATAGTACATGTTTGGTCATTTGTTTTGATTTTTTTACATTGAAGTAGTATAGAGTTGTTACTACTAGTATCTGTGATGAGAGTTTATGGAAAATTTCTTCCTTATTACTCAAATCTGCAGTACAGATCAGGTTGATCAGGTCCTGGTGTGTCCAGGCACACCATCTATTTTTCTGCTCCTTTGATTTGTAACTACTTGACATGAATGATACGAAGATTGGTAAAAGCTTTCTGACAAAATTTTATTGTTTGACTGTTACTTTGAGGTTGTGTTTCCAAGACACTGTTGTCCAGCATAAAGTAGCCTTTTTTTTTTTAAGCATATGCTGGGGGACAGACTCTGAATCCAGATTGCACTTAGCACCTTGATGTCAGGCTTGTTCTCTTTGGTTTGGTTCTGTTAATTTTCCACCACAGATAAAACACCAATTTTTTTGTCTAGTAAGAAATGTGCTAAGAGCTTCTGCAGGAAAAAGTATGTCTTGTTTTGTTTATGCAGATAGATTTTATGGATTATTTCTTCCTTTATCTACCATCTGTTGTTGACTCCTATTCTCTCTGTAGGTTCTTCCCACCCAACTCTCCCAAATATTTCCCTTTTTAGCAAATACATCACATAGCTCTTTTTTTGTGTGACCCTGAAGAATCCAGTCAGTTGTTCAGTGTATTTACCACTTGGATAAAAAAAATGCCTGAAATTCATTGATTAGAGTTTTTAAAATTAACTGATTCAGTATCATTTCATTCATTCCAATATATTGTACTAAACCATAGGAAAAAAAAAAGTTTATTTTGGTTGACATTTTCACATATTGTTAGCTTGGATAGCTCTGACATAAATTTAACTCTGGCATTAACAGGAGTAAAATAAATACTAAACTTTCCACCCTGTTATATCAAATGTGCTTTTTAATTCTTACATTTGATTTATACTTTTTTCATTATAGCCGTATCCTTTACAGAAATGCTGGTAAACTAGTCATATCTAAATATTGATTTGGACAAGGAACAGATAGAAATTGAGAGAAATGCCATTGAAACTGCATGTGATATTGTATTTCAACAGGACAGAGGTTGAGCATAGCTTCATTTATGCTTAGCACAGGTGAGTGATTACGTTGCTTGTCAAAGAAGCATAATTATGAGAGAAATAAGTCTTAAATTGGAATGGTGAAGTATTTTTGATCAAATTGCAAAGAAGTAACATAAAGGAAGATTGTTTTTTAAAATGACAGTGGTATTCTCTAATACCTCAGTACATGTTACTCAACTAAAACCATTTTAGTATTAGTCTGCTGTATTTACTAGAAGAGTGTGGTTTAAATTTAAATTTAATCAAATTACAGCTGTGATGACAAAGTTCTTTGTTTGAATGGTTTTACATCAGATGGTTATGTCCCCTTCCATTCTGGAAGGATGCAGAAAGCATTCTGCTCAAGATACTGAGATTCAAATAGTCAGATTGGGATGAAAATTTTGAATATTGAGCAAAAGTCAGGGTGAGATTTAGCTACCGTCATAGTACAAAGCTGAAATCGTGAGTCTGGTTTTACTTCCATGGTTAATGGACACCTGCAAATCCCTCTTTGTGGAGTGTGCTGGTGGGCTGGTGCCTGATGAGTTGGTTGTTCTTGCAGGTGGTACAAGATCTGCCATATCAAAGCAGGAGGTTATGCAGCCATAGTCATCAAATATAGCTAAAGCTTACCAAAGGCATATAAACAGACTGGTAAAAGATCAACTCTGCATCGAAAAAGACAAAATGTCAAAGAATATATGCGGTCTGAATAGGTGTATAATACTGCAGGAATTCCTCTTATTTTTAAGCTATGCTATGACTTTCTGAGTATTCAGGTGTTTAAAAATAACAGCCCATAGAGCCTTACAACTCTAACAGATGAGCATAGACAACTTTTTATGACTAACACTTCATTTGTTAGCAAATTATCTTTCCAACTTGCTAGGTCAGCGTCTGCAGTCACTGAGGACTGTTTGAGGGAACTTTCTATTTTTTACAAGAAGGAATGTATGTAAACACAAAGGGCCAATCTGGGCCAGCTACTAGTTGGTTTACATCCCCTGAGACCTTCCTATGAACTCCATGTGGCAGGAACTTCTGCTGAAGTAGTGCATGAGTAAAATCTCAAGTTACTACTCTTTGGATCCACTGTTGAGTGAATGACAGCAAAAGGCAAACAATGCCAACAAGAGAAAAGTAAAAAAAAAAAAAAATTCCACTGACTACCATTTTCTTTTGTCCATGTGTCTTCAATCAGGTTTAGACAAGCTTAAGCATCATTTATTCCTCACAAAGTCACTCACAGTGAGGTAGGTAGAGTCAAGCAGAATTACTGAGTTGGGAGGACTCTTAAAATGCCTATGATGCAAGATACCTTCTACTTACCAAAAAGGTTTGATTTAAGCAAATAATTCTCCTCACATAAGGGAAAAAATTAGGAAGTGATTAAAAGAGCAGGACCCTACTGCTCTTGCCACCCTTGCAAAATCATTAAGCAGTTCAAGCAGGTGAAGTCAGTGGTGATTGTCCAAAAGTCAATACAAGGCAGGTGGCGTAGGTGGCTTTTTTTGTTCACTTTTCTTGTGAAACATACAGCAATACACTTAATGGAACAACAACAGAAAATTGATTCTTTGAAACAGCTGGTATAGATGATGTTTTGGAGAAAAAATGTAGAAATCAGAGGCGTTAGAGAAGATTAAAAGCATCTGACCGTGCTTCAGAGATAGTGAAAATATTCAGATGATGGAGATATGGCAAGACAGAGACCTGGAAGAGAAGTTTCTTCTGAACAGTCCTTTTTATATAAGGAAGAAAAAACCTCTTGGTGTATTTCCACTTCCTTTAGCAAACAAGCTTGTTACTCTGCTAGCGGAATAGAAGTCACGCCTAAGCACAAGGTAGGACTTGCACAAATAGCTGCTCTTTATCAAAGTGGTGCTGATCATCCAAGTATCCTGAAGTGGCTGTTAGGGCTGTAAAATCTTACAAGTTTTCCCCAAAACCTCGCATTAACTCTACTCTCTCTCTCCCAATATGGACAAGAAGAATCTGACATTTTATCAGTTGTCAAAAATTATTCCAATTAAGTATTAAGGCCTTCAGAAGCAACACATTTGAGCAATGTGATCTAGTGTAAGGTGTTCCTGCCTATGGCAGGGGCATTGGAACAAGGTGATCTTCAAGATCCCTTCCAATCCAAGCCTTTCTATTATTCTGTGATTTCTTTAATATTTTATCACAACACTACAAAATAGTGTATATCATAAGTATAAGGATTTACAATTAGTGTAATTACCAGGGTTACATGGAGGTGTGGACTGTTGAGAGCTTGTCTCTCTGAGTAGGTTTATGTGTCTGTTCTCATCTTACAGCTTTTTTCAATCACAAACAAAAAGGTCAGAAAACACAACTCCAATTTCGTAAAGGATTTCTAATTGCTGCTTATGACAACTTGGAGATCTGAGCCTGAAACAGGCAAGCTTTTGTGGCTCAAGCTGACTTAATAAGGAAATCTTAATGCTTTTCCAGACCAGGATGCAGCTTTGATTTCATTAATAGTATATCCCCATCTGACATCCTGGTTCTATTGTTTTGCTTGATTACCCTCATGTCATCAACATTTTATTAAATAATTTTTCTGGAAACAACTTTTCTTTGGTGAACCATCCAGTATATATAATCATAGAATATATTACATTGCATAATTTTATTACATATTATGATATTTGAGAGTGAAACATTTTGCAAATCTAACTGCTTCCATCAAATAATAACATGGGTTGTGGTATTCCATTAGGTTTGCAGTTTACCATATAAATCTCAGCAGTATTAAATGAACATACAGCACTCCCACTTCCACAGCACTTTCTATGCAAGTTAGGTAGTTGTTTTTGTAAGGTATTATGATATGTAAAGAGGTGTCTGCTTCAGTATTTGGCCTTCATGCTTAATTTTTTGACTTTTGTAGGCTTAAACCAGACCCTTTATATTGCTTTAATGTATTTTTTGCATGCCTTATAAGCACACCCACACATGCATCAGTTCAACATTCCAGCAAGGCAGCTGATTTTAAAAAAATGTTGTTAAACAAGTTGAAACTGGTTGGCACATATCTGAAGAAAGAAATCAAATAAAACTGGCAACTAAAGAGAAAGGGAAGTTGATATTGGCACATCATCACAGAGGTCTCTAGGTAAAACATATGCAAAAGCCCTTAAAATGTAGTTCTACTTCGAAAAGTGACTATGTAAAATGTCACCTTACTCAACAGATCTATTCCTTGTGTGTACTCAGTGTTGCATCTGCTTGACTTATAGTAAAATACATATTTTTATTTCAATTGTTTTTCCTATTAACTCTACAGTATCAATACAAACCTGGCTTACATTTTGACATTTGTGCTACCAAAGGTCAGTTACCTGACACAGTTTGCAAAAGACTCTGCAAAGTACAGGTTCTCTGTTGGATGAGCAGCAATCGAAGATCACACTTAAGCTGTCAAATTCCAGGCTGAGTTTGAATTAGTGGTGAATTAAATGAAAAAAGTGAATTAAACTACATGTATCCCATGTTACATTTTTTAATTTTAACTATCCCAGTCTCTTTGGTAGAAATGCTCAGATTGAAATTTCAGTTTCAGTGGGCTAGTATTTAATGAAAAAGCATAGAAAATGAATTCTTGACATTTAAGCTCCTGATTGCAAATGGAGTAAATCTGGTCTGAAGAGAATGGCATAGGAAGAAGAGGCCATTCAGCTGTTTCTGGAATTACTTTCCACAGCAGAAAAATCCTTTCAGGTACAAGTGGTAGAAGTACTGCCCTTGTATTAGCTTCCTGTTCTTTTTTTTTTTTAAGGTTTTATTTTGTAGTACTGAAAGTAAGTTTTCGGTCTTGTCCTTTGCCTTAAGTGCCTTTCTTCCTAATTATCATTTTGCAGGATTCATTCTGTCCAGACAAGTGGTTTTTTCTATGCTTTTATCATGATAGACACTTCATTAGGCATGCTGAAAATATGATTATGCCTGATCACGTACTTCTTGAACCCCTGAACATAGTGGAGATATTCATTTGTGTATATACTTGTCTGTGTGCTTACTTAAGTTTCTTGCCCTTACTAGATGTAAAGTAGCACTGAAATATGCAAATAAATGAGATGTATCTAACTATGTGTTAGTCAGAACTCTTAAAATCTGATTATCAGTGTTATTTGTAAATATGATTTACCTGTCCTCTAGTCAACCTGTGTCTCTTTCGCAATTTCTATTTCTTTTATCTGCTCTTGTATGGTAGTGCTTTCCTTTAAAACTATATGAAAGAAGAGAAGAATGTGTCCAGAACTGACAGAGACATGAAGAATTTCAAGCTGGACAACTGAGAAAGGTGTTACTAAAGCAGTTTGATAAGCTCAGAGCCTAAAACTTGAGGTTACAATACTGCCTGATTATCAGCGTTGCTATTTTCAATCCTGATCAGGAAATGGGATGTTGTAAAAATTTTGAGTTACTTGATGTGAATAAAAAAGGTTCAGGTATTTTATCACAAAAGAAATTTTTCGGAGTGGTCTTACAGTATGTGGGCATTGACACATTGGCTGGTGCAATGCAAACACACTTTGCTGATGTCACAGCCTCGGATAGGATCACAAAAGTGTTCAAGATTATGTGGACGGTGTTAGAAAGGCTGAAGAATTTATTTTGTGATTTTCTAAAAAAAGCTAAAACTTAACCAGGACTGTTGGGGTTTCTTTCTTGGTGTTGTAAATCTGTATGTTGTGGTGGTGTGACAAACACTGCTGTTCACATATTTTTGTTTTTTATTGTTGGGACCCTGGAAGGATACCTTGTATTTGGCTCCAGGGGTGATTGTGTTATCAGATGAACTAAAAGCCACGCACTTCCACCAAGGCTGGGATGTGTTGCAGTGAAGCAGTTGTGTGCTCAGCAGAGGACATCAGCTGAGCTCACAGTCAGCAGTTTGCTGGGGATCCAGGACTGCCTTTCAGCAGTGGAAGGAGCCATCTGCATGCATTACACTCTCCTCAGATACACCTTTTACCCTAGTCAGCTTTCCTTTGCAGCTCAAAGAAGGTCTCCTAGTCCACGTGCGTGTGCTGAAAGAGGCCTCTACATGTTCATCTCTCCCTTTTCTGCACTTGTGATACAATAGCAGTGTGTTAAGGAAACTGTATGGATCAGGCTAAGTACTTTGGGATAAAGGTATGGGTTATTCATATACACAGCCCATACATTAAATGTGTTTTCTGACCTGGCTTTCTGCTTATGTAGAGAATACCCCAGGGGATTCATGACAGTCATGGGGTTTTTCTCTTCCTTTCAAACAAAAAAGTAAATCTGGTGAAAATTTTCTAATCTGGTGGTTGTTACCATGGCAACCTGAAATATGGCTTTCTGTGTTTGTACTATAAGCTGACTTGAGATGCTAACATTAGCTAAAGTAATTTGTTTCCATTTTCTTTTCAGTTTCTCTTCCAGCATTCCCAAGCCTAACACTTTTGGATGGTATCTCATTGTACCCCTGAGAAACTAGAGTAGTGCACATTGCCTTTATCTCCAGTTGTTTGAATCATCATCGAATGGGGTCCATGAGTTACCAGTTACTGTAGTGATTACATGAAATGCTGCCTGAAATGCCTTGTATGTGTTACACAGATTGTAAAATTGAGTGATCTGATGATCCCTCTGAACCTTAAATCCATGGACTGCAGTCTTATTCTGCACATCAGCATTTGAGGAGTTTTATGTATTCAGTTGAGTAATACTGGAAGTGTGGCATGTCATGTTTTGATAATGCTGGACTTTCATTGGTCTCAAAGAGAAAATGTCGCACATGGTTTTTGGGGGAATTTTTTCTTTCATTGTAATGTGGGATCTGTCATGGCTGTGCCAAAAATCTGTTGATGTAATTTCTCTTGCCAGTGCTTTGAATCAGGGATGGGGGGAAAACTCAAAATAAAAACATATGTCATAGAATTCAGGATTTAGATCTAAATGCCAGTTTCTCATGTTGGCCATAGGCATTATTTGTCTGTAGAAAAAAATTTACACCCACTACCTTGAGTTACTGTGATGTGTATTTTTCAATCACAATATCACATTAGCAGATAACGGGCTATTCTCTACTTTCATGTCCATTTTAGAGCCCTAGAAAGTGATTTGGCAAAACACTGCCCTGTAAAGACTCAGGGGTGATGATTATGTTCTTTCTGTTCATTATAAATGGATCGTACTGATTTTCTAGCTACTTCCATCTCTTCCCCAAAAAAATAACCAGAACTGATAGCGGTAGATTATCTTTAGTTCACTAAAGTAAATACTTCTATTAATAATTACTGCAGATTGTTTTTTCCCAATCTGATATGTGGAAACTGGTTTCTGATTTATACTTTTGCTTTGAATAGAAAATGGCTTGAGCAGAAAGAGAACAGGGTACTGTGTTGGGTCCAAGTTTGTAGTAGCTTAAGTAAAGCTTACAAAAGTCTAAAGTAATTGCCAGGTATTTAAACTGGAAAATACCCATTGAATGTAAAAATAATTTTTAAAAAAAGTACTCTGCAGGTCCTGAGAATATGCACAATTCTAACATTTCTATTAGTGCTAGACTTGATGGTATGATTTTTAGCTCTTTTTGATTTAGTTCTGTCTGTTCCATTCAGCATCATAATCAGGAATAGTTAGTTACCATCCAGGATTCACTCCAAAAGTGTCTGAAGAAAGTCAGCTCTCTATTTAGATTTGATCTGTATTTCCATATGGTAGAGAGCCCAGATGATGTTCTTAATACTAAACTTGGCAATTTTTCCACAGGAATGGGGGATGCCTTAAAAATATAAATTGTCATTATCAAAACTAAATAAAGCTTTGAATCTTATAAAGCAGCTGCTGTGAGTCAGCCCCTAATTTGAAGGAAATTCAAATGTGGTAGTAATATTCAGAGCTATAAGTCCTTTCATGTCAGCAATGTTTTACGTCCTGAAACTGCTTTTGCTTTGATATTATGGGCAGACAAGCTCTTTCAGTATGTACGTACTCTTGTGTTTATTAACTTTAGCTTCTGCAGCTTCTTTAACTCTGTTCTCTGTTGATTCCCTTCTAACTTTGTGAAGTTCATATCTCATTCCCAGCTGTGTTATTTAAATGCACGTCTCCTTTCTCCATTTTTGCTTAACTGCCCTAGGAGATCTGGAGACTACTGATCTTACTTCTTGCAGACTTAAGTAATCTCCAGATAAATCTATTGCACCACTCTTTTTAATTCCATAGAATCAAGCAACAAATTTAAAAACTGTTATGTATTAAATGACTTAGTATTTACACATTAATTAGGACTGCTATTACAGTTTCAAATTGAGACTTCAGCCTCTTCCTTTGCAAGATACAATACTTGGGAAGGATTTTGCTGTTACAGTTATATTTAATGAGTGCTCTAAGTACTGTGGATAGAATCACTATTGGATATAGACATTTTTTTAAATGATACAATGTTGTACCTTTCTGATAATGTTTTAAATGAAGTGATTATTCATTATAGTCGAGATAAATACTGTGGCTGACTGCTACTTTCACTTTTATTTCTGTATTCCTAGTTATCACAAATACACAGTAGCAAATTACATGGAGTTTTATAGTCCATATTTTATTGACTACTTTGCCATGCCATGTTCAGACTTTGAACTTTTTTACCAGTTTTATTTCGTATGGGATTCTTTACCATTCAAAAACTTTTCCATTTTTCTAAAACGTAATATTTTTATACAAAGATAAAGAGTTAGATTTTTGGATGTTGCTACTTTGTCCCCTACCATCTTTTTGTTGATTGGAGGGATTTTTGTTTTTTCAATCTTTTTTCAACTTATTTTTTAATTGATTATACCTTAAGACTGACACTCTAAAAGTGGCTGGTAAACTTCTGGAAATTTTCATAGAGATGCTCAGATGTTATTAATGGTCAAATATAAATTTTCTGTAATTACTTATGCATTTTAGTTGATCTTGTTCAGGATTGTGCTTAGATCTGCATCTTTGCCTTCATTATTTGGGCCATGTTTGCAGTCACTTTCTTTTTAAAATAGTTTCTCCACTCTGTTCACCTCACTGGAGTAATTTATATGGAGACACAGTATTGGATTAACGTTGAACTTTTTCCTGAGCAGACTTGAGATATGTCTTGTTAGTTTGATTTACTGGTAGTGTCTAAATTTTGTTGCTGAAAAAATTAATCAGTAGAACATGTAAAATGTGAAGAGGAAATAACTCTATGGAGAGGCCCAAGAAAGAATAAAGAGATGAATAAAACTGAAGGGAGGGAGGATTGCACAACTGATATGTGGTAACTTGTACTTCTAAATAAGTAGAAATAACAATATCATGAAAGTGAGTAATGCCTTTACAGGCTGTCCAAAAGATGTTGACAGTGTGTGGAGATAATGGAAGAGTGGGAAGGATCAAATAGAAAGAATAATCTGGAAGAAAATAGGATGGGCTTTCTGGAACACGTAAGATAGGTTTTAAATCTGGTAAATATAATTGAGAATTATTAAAATGTAGATAAAACAGAAGTCCTAACCTGTGGAGAGTTGTGGGGAAAGGGAATACAAAGAGATTTGGCAGATATCATCAAAAGGAATGAAAACAAGCTGAAGGGAAATCTATTGAAAACTTCATTGAGGTTTTACTGCTTAACAGTGGAAGGGGAGTCATACAGAAGGGTGACTCTCTTCATGGATAAAAAAATCCAAGAAAATAAACTTTCAAATTATTAAACAGTATAGGTAAGCAGACAAAAAAGTTGGAAACAAGAAGGGAGATGCACAATCTGCTGATGCTACATTAAAAATGGGAAGATGATAAAAACCTTGGAAGGAGTCTAAGGTACAGACTTCTGATGGACTTGAGTCTTAAAATTGACCTGAGGATTATCTCTGCCTTTTCTGTAGTTAAAGTATGTATGCTGTTACATCCCTCTTCAGTGTCTTCTTCAGTTTCTAATGAGGTTTGAATCTGGGCTTCGTTCTTTAAGAGAGTGGGTCAGTTTATGTGACTACAGTGCTTTGCACACTTGTTGATCTTCATGAGACTTGAAGGTTTAATATACTGGTGGCACATCTCATCTGCCAAATTACTGGGCGGATAGAGTCAGTCGAGTGAAGTCTCTTAGTGCATCAAGTCTCTTTCCTGTTGGAAAGAGAGAGAAGGAGACAACTAGTTTGACTTAGATCCTTATCAAATAACCTTTTTAAAGGGATTGGCATTTCAAAGGGACGATTGGTTGATGTAAGTTGGGAAATGAAGCCATGAAAATGTTGGTGTATTACCCCAAGACAGGTACACAGCCCAAGGTTGTCTTCTATGTCAGAAAGTAGAAAAATGAACGAAGCTCTTTAGGAGCTATTGTAAGTTGTGTTTTGGTTGAAAAAAGTCAAAATATACAACTCTGAGTGTTTTAAAATCACCTTGTTCTTAGACATGAAATTTAAGTAACTATTTGCTGAAGTGCTACAGAGAACTGACTGTAAAAACTAAATGTAACACATAAAATTCCCTAGTTTATGGGAAAGTTAAGATGAAACATGCAGAAATTTTCTACTCTTATGCCATAGGGTCACACACCCATAAGAAAGAGAAATTATGATGTGGGAGAGGAAGAGAGAAAGAAAGAGAAAGATACTTCATTGTACTGAAGCAAATATACACAATAATGTAATTAACATCATGGAAAGACATAAAATACACCTTGTAAGTGAATGAAAGAACAGAATGATGGAGGATCCACACCAAGAAAAACTGTAATTGTTTGCAAAACAGATGTATATTTATGGTAAATACACTGGTAGTAAGGTAATGTTTTGGTAGAACAACAGGTAGGCAATTAAAACAAGTAGAACAGGAAGTACCTTGCGAAGACAAACTAGAAAGCAGTGTGAATAACTGCTCACATAAATCTCTGGGAGCAAAACTTGAGGCACTGTACTTTGAGCTAGTGCAGGGTTGAATTCTTAGTTCAATGGTCTAGACAGCTGGAGGCCATTCTAGACTTCAGCCAATTAAACAAATTAAATATGAGACATAGGATGTAAAGATTAAAGTTAATTATGAAAAGAAATGGATGAAGCAGATTGTATAGACAGAATTTCTTCATTGCATCTCATCTGTTGAGCCTCATAGTGTGGTTGTTACTTCCAGCAAGCTATTCTGTGGTTATTTTGCTTAAATGGCACATCTAGTTTGATCTGCTGTCTGAAAGATAACAGGCTGCCCTTCTCAAGTGTCTGGAAAGCAGCTACTACACTGAAGGTGTGAAGCAGATGCGTGAATATTAGTTAGAAGTGTGAAGAGTAGAATCCAGCCTTGCAGGCTACTTTGTATGTTATTCTACAAAAGGACAGGTTTGTTCTCCTTCAGAAGAACTCGGACAAAATCTGCAAGTTATCTTCTCAGCAGTTTTGTTGATTACATAGGTGAGGAATCTATGGCAGAAGCTGAGAGAGCAAATTAACTTCTACCTCTAACCAGCACAAGATACTGAGAGGGAGAGTAATTTAAGAAATGAAGGCTTACAAAATAATATCCTAAAGCAATTCCTCTAAATATTCTAAAACAGTACATATTAAATTTCTTGATCAGGTGTGGTGGTGTTTTAAGATCTGATTCTATAATACAGTACTTTGTATATAGAGTTCTGTAAAAGGTATCTTCATTTTTCCCATCATTATTTGCCACATCAATGACTTTTGTTGTAAGTCTGAACAGTCTATTTTAATTGACAGTTTAATTTAAAATATAATGTGGGATTGTTATTTAAATGAAAAGCAACAATTGGGGATTAATGTTAGATGAAAGGGAGTTTAAATAGAAATAATCTAACTGGAAGTAATTCAAACATTTTAAAAAGAAAAAAAAGTTAATTAGGGACAACCAACATGAATTTGTGAGAGGGCCAGCCGGCTTAGGATATTGAGATGGCAAACAAAGAAAACTGAGTGGATGTTTATTTTGACTTCCAAAAAGAACGTTAGAGATTAATCACATCCAATACTGTTGGCTAAGGTAAGAAATCTTGTTGCCAATGTAATACGGTTTGTAAAATAGAAAACTCGCCTTACAATGTTAAGCAAACCATGGCAATAGAATATAACAATGATTTTAATAGTCAGAAATTACTAGTGCTTACTGTAGGGAACGATTGTGGGTCATCTAACTTATAAACATACAAAAGTTTCCATTATTGCATCACTGTGGTTATGAATTCAGGAAATGAAAACGATATGATTTATAAAGTAAAGTTACTTGGCTGTGCTGTACTTCATGTGTTTGTTATAGCATTTGAACAGACTTTTAGTACTGTTCATTCAGTGGACAAATGAAATTTCAAGTGTTCCTTTCCTGCAAAACATGCCCCCAGGGAGTTTGAAGAAGTTCTTCTCTCTTAGGGGAACTCTCCTGGCATCGAAATCCAACAGGAATAGAGAGCCACAGGCTTGTTGCTGTCATAATCCTATCAACACGAGCTTTTTTCTTTTAAGATGGTCTCAGCAGTCTGTCACTGTATTTTGGAGGACTGGTTGATGCACAAAAGTAAGTTGGTTGGCAGAAGCTCAATCAAAAGAAAAAGAAAATACTGGTTCTAGTTTAAGGGAAACTACCAGAAAATTTAGTGGAAGTATTCATGAGCTACAAATCCTGCTAGATTTCTAGCTGTTGGCAATGATCAAGTAGATCAATGGCCAAAAAAACATTTTTCCATCTGTATTTTTATAGAAGACTGAGCGTGGAGCACTGTATTGCAGACTTCTGTCTGCTTGTGATTAGATGTTTGCAACATGCATTTTATTGAACTGCATTTTAACCCACCTTCATAAACCAAAGCTGGTTAGGAACATGGTAGGCTGCTTATTTAAGTGGATCTATCTCCAACGACTCTTTTCATTTAATACAAGTGGGGTTTTCTTGTCACTGTGTGACTCTGGAAAGTGGGGTGTGGAAAAAAAGATCAACAAATGCCCTGAGACTCATGATAAAATCATAAAATAATAATGCTGGTGGTGTTCTTGCAGTGGTATTTAAAATATTGACTTTGGCCTGTGGAACACCTGAAGGCTTGGAACTTGTCTAGGCAGTTTATTCTAGCAGTGAGCAACGGGGGAGCTCAAACAAAAGATCCCCATTTAAATGAGAGCAGCAGCTGGCAATGCTCCATCAATATTGCAATGCAGTTTTCTCATTGCCCCTATTTTTATCTTACTAAGTTTATTGCAGGAATTAGAAGAGCTTGTAGAGATTTTGTGGACTTCAGAGATATTTTCCTACAATCACACTGAGAGTTGTATGCCATTAGCCATGCTGAATCTGCCTTCATTCTGGACATGCAGGAAATTTCTACAGATTGAAAACTTTTGATAACCCATGTGCTCATATTCATATTTTTTCATATATCTATTTTGCAAATAAAGGTAAAAGTCTTAGCTTCAGTCCAGGAAATTTTAAAAACAGCTTTTATTTAATGTATTATTGTGATCTGTAGAGCATGCACCATGGTTGAATGGAACCTCAGCTCAGGAGATTTGTTATTACCAAATTGTACATTTAGTATGAAACAGATATCTAACAAAAAGTGTTTGAACATTCAAATAGATGTCACTCGAGTTCAGATCAAAAATTATGTATGTTACCTGATACAACTTTTGGAAAACGTGACTTATGACTTTGAAAGAAATTATAAAGAAACAATTACTTGTAACTATAAATCCTCTCAGCTTATGAGCATAGTTGACATTGCTCTTCCCTCACACATTGAAAGAGATGCACAACAGTGGATAAGTCCTTTCAAAATCCACAGTATGTGTCCTTCAAGTCCTGTAACAATGCATCTGGGTAATGTTCTGCAAGTCTTCATAGACCTGGAAAATCTCTTCACATTTGTACTTGAGATTCAGGCTGCAGACCCCAAAAAACTGCTGTGTGCTGGAGAAAAGCATGCATGTGTGCTGCCTTGCATAGCCTCAGTCACAGTGTGACACCAAATTTTCTAATAATAAAAAGAATTGTAGGTGTAGCAAGCAAGAAACAGTTCAATTGCTTATGTCAAGAGGCTAGATATTCAGGACAGTGTAGAGACACTCCAGCTTCATTAGACATTCATTACGTAAGGGCTTGCTACATAAAGGAAAAGAGCTATAAGGTGTGGTTCAGTTACACTTTAGGGATACCAGCTTGTTTGTGGTGGTATTTAATTTGCTGACTGCTTGTAGTCAAACAGAATTTTGCTTATTGCTTCTACTCTTGGCAATAAATTAAATATTGAAATCAACAACTTGTTACTACTTATATCTTTCATGAGCAGCTATCTAAGTGACAAGCAGACATTGCTTCTGGGTGAGAGTGGGAGGACAGAAAATAGCTCACTGTTGCAGTATGTGAAATAGGAATCCAAAAGAGATTTGAAGGTCTACTATATGCTAGCCACAGCTTTTTTCCCTTTTTATTTTATCAGAGAGGTTAGTTAGAAAATTAACAGTGCCACTTAGGAATATTATTTCACTTCATGTGCTATCATGGTAAGATGAAACATTGCACAGACAAGGTGATACATGGTTTTTAACATTGGCATTTCCATGTTCCCCCTGATGCTTCAGCTTTGCCTTAAGACAGCAGGACTTACTTGGGCAATGGTAACAGCAAAGTTGGCTTTGAATACCAAAGACTAACTGCCATTCCTCATGCAGGTAAAGAAAGCACTGTCTTTACAGGTCCAGATACTTTATAATTGTTTTTTGCCCCCATTTCTAACAGGTCTTGAGCCTGTTTTTCAGAGTCAAGTGTTAAGAGTATCTGACTTGAGATACAGCAAAATCGCTTATTATTAATTAAGAAGCTATGTCTCTTATGTAAACAAATAAATAAACCAGAAATTACTGTAATCTGTAAGTGAACATGTGGAAGATTTTGAATAGAAGGGGATTTTAAATGGGAGGAAGTTAAATACAGAAATAATTTTGCATGCTCCAGTAAGGGGCTGGGAGGGGGGAAGACAGTTGCAATGGGATATGAACCTATTACAGGTCAGCTCATTCACAGTCATAGTCCACACCCACTTAGCCTTCAGCAAACACAAAATAATCTAAATGAGGTTAGTTTTCAGAGGATGTAGAGTCTTGAATTTGTCTTGGGCCAGGGTAAACTGTCAGCATGATGCTTGGAAATATAGTAACTCTTTGTTCCATAGTGACTATGTCAAAGCTTCTGCAATTTTTAAAACTAGACCAGATATCTTGCTTAAAGTTTGGTTCTAGTTCAAACAATAATAGCCGAGATATGTACAGAAACTCTGTGGATTGTCTGTAAGACCAGAAATTGTCACAACTGATGTAACTGTCAGTCTGTCAAATCAGTGATTGACATAACTGTTCTTTCTAGCTCAGTTACTTTTCCTGCAGAAAGAATTTTAAGGCCAAGTCTAGTTAACATTCTACACTGAAGTTTTTAAGATTATTTTACTGTCGACTATGCAAGACTTAGTTTTACAGCACATATGTTTACATTATAAAACCTCTTTCTCTTGAGTATTAATGAGTAAATGTGACCCTTCTCAAACATAGAGCTAGATACCAGAAAAAGCAACCAGTTCACTTGTAAGAAATAGATTTCTGCATGATTACATGTCCTAGTATTTTTAACCCTGAAGCAATACAAAATGTTAAATTGAAATTGAAGCAGTAAATCTTTCCTTAGAAAGATGCACACTGTACTGTCTGCATCATTACTGAAACCATTTTACTTTGAAGCACAGAAGGAACACTTAATTTTTATTTACTGTTATGAAGGAAACTCTTTCATTACAGGGGAAAAAAGGCTGACAAATATGAAAATATGACTGTGATTTGGGCAGAGTTCCAGAGATGGGAGAGAGTGATGCTTTTATCTTCAGAGGGTCTTTGACTGCTGCATTTATTCCATTAATAACTCCAGTATGGCTAATGTCATACTTTGTGCATTTTTCTCTGTGTCTGGCCTTCGTATAAATTGCAAGGGAAGGTATTTTGATGTCTAACTCTGCTGGGAAAAAATGGTGCAATAATATGCTGTGTCTCATTTCCCTGGATTGCATGGGACACCATGCTGAAATTCCATTTTGACAAATGTGGTTTTTTCATACTTTTATTCTTCCCAACTTAAATTTTAAACCTGTTGTGTTAAAAATCTAACTGAACAAAAACCATTGCAAGTTATGCATATTTACGAATAGCTTTGTCTGTAGTTTCAGCTGAAGGCTGCAGTGAAATTTATTTGACCAGACAAACTTAAAACTGCTGGGCAGTTGGAAGGAAAGGTCCATATACCCATGTATAAAAGAAACTGAGTAATGAAAGCAATTAACTGTGCCCTTCAGTAAAGCTTTTGTGCTTTGTGATCAAATTTATATTCTACACACATGCACTCATTCTATTCTCATTCAGTATTTATTATTAAATGTAGGTTTGCCTGTTGAATGCAGGGATGCAATACACAAATTCACTGTAGGACTTATTTAGCTTTTTTTGTCTTAATTTCTTCCAAATTGATGCATGGATAATGTCTGTGGATATACATATATGTTGAACAAATCATAATGACTTGTAAATTAATTTTAAAAAAAGAAAAGCAGGTGAAAAAAAATCTGTCAGCAAAAATTGTTTTATATTATCTACTTTAGTTGAAGTGAAAGGATTCCATCTACACACACTAATTTATGTGTACTGAAGGAAGATAAATCATAGAACATGAAACTTCCATGTCATTGGCCATGCCAGGATTTTGGAGTGCTCTGCAGATGTTAATGTGAAAATACAGCCTACCTAACCCTGCCTTCCAGAAACAAAGATAAATGAGATCTCTGTGTAACTCAATGAACAATCTGATCTCATTGCACTGATCCTTAGCCATATGCTTCATGGTGATGCAAAGCCTTTAGAAATGAGGTTGCTGAAACAGACCACTGTCTCCTTCTAGTACATGAAAACCTGTTCTGGTCAGCTGCAGACTGTACATTTAGGGGGTTATTGTATCATACCACTTTCAGCAAAAGTGTGTTCTTCATAGGTTCTAATAAGTTTCTTTGTAAGACTTTGAGTTTTCAAATAATTTGATGAATGTAAGTAATTTTGCCTTCTGAAAGGTTGATCAAAGTGTTACCTACATGGTATAGACAAGGAAATACAGTTTCTAGTTGCCTCTGCTGGAAATAGGATAACCATGCAAAATTTACTTATCCAAAACATTTGACAGTAATACAGCAATGGTTAGATCTATAGAACTAATAGCAAGTATTTTAAAATATGGAGTACTCAGTAATTCCATACCCTGAAGGGTGCCCTTGAAAAACTAAAGTGCTAATTTCTAATGATTTGTAACTGAACTTTTTATATCAAAAGTGTATTTTCTCATATAGTAAGATCGTATTTTGTGCAGGTATCTCTTTATGGTGTCATTTGGAAAAGTTGTTCTGAAGGGAAAAATGCTCACAAATCACAAAATCTGTGATTTGAAGCTGTGCTGAAAAAGCCACATGAAAATTATGGGAACAGTTTAGATGGCATGAAGATATGTGAGGCAAAATGTATGAATTCTTAACATCATTTTAAGACTGTATGATGACAGGAGTTTTGCTCAACCACTTATTTTAATGGGACTTTTTGGTTTGTTCTATTGTTGCATAAAATTAGTTCGCAAAAAATTCAGCAATTCATTACTGATTCATTAATCCATCAATACTTGCCCTCATGCCACTGGACATCTATATCAGTCAGAGATTTTCAGTCTCCCTAAGATTTTAAGGCCCATACACCAAACAAAACTAGAAAAAACTAGAACCCAGGGGACATGGTCAAGGAATGTGGTGAGCAGTCCTGTGCTTCAGTCTTGCAATGATACCTCCTGCAAAGTGATCCTCTTGGCCCACACTGACTCCTTACTGAGATCCTATGTAAAATCACATGGCTTTACTTTTTTTTTTTCAATACTTAATGTTTATAATCTGTTTGATTCCCAAGCTTGTTGTTGGTAAAAACAAGATAAGATTTAGTCTAGATTCTCACATAATGCTTTTCATAAATTTGGTTTACTTCTGTTATCCATCATGTGAAAATTATCTTCCCATACCTGACCCAGGGCTGACTGCTAAGAAACCTAATAGCAGTCTGTAAATTTTACAACGTTGTGTTTTCCTCTTTTTTTATATACCCAAAGCAAGGGAAAAAACAACCTGGAAGTTTGGGAGGTCTAAGCTTTGCTGACTGCCAAGGTTGTATGTCTGCATGAGTTCCTCCACTTTAGTTTGTAGCTCATCTGTGGATATCTTTTGTAGTTTTGAATGATGTTAAAACTATATATTGCCTTTCACACTATGTCGAATATCCTACACTCAAAAAGCCTCTGAAAGTCAAGTCCAACAGGCAACTATCCAGAGTACCATGTTAAAGCATGCATTACTATTGGTTTTTACTAAAGTAATGTTAATAATATAAGGTAGAATGGTATGTGACAGAAACCTAAAAGCTGCCATGCTCATTAGATGGTAGCCTAATTACTAGTGGTTTATACCTGAGCAATGTTCCCTCCTTCTCTGCTAAAATACTCAGAAATGAGCTGCACCCTATCGGTTCAAGCTTGTAATCCTCCCCTGAAGTGCAGGGATTTTTAGATTTCTGCTATTTCAGCCTTCCACTCCTTTTGGAATTTTTATAGTTAATTTGTGTTGTTAGAAATCTGCAATTGGTGTGCAAGAGTTAGTATTTTTGCTAATGATTTTCTATCTCTTTTTAACTTTTATTTCATTACATTCAGTTGGTTGTCTCCCTTGTTTAAAAAGACAGACCTTTAATACCATTCCATTCTTTCAAGTTTCACTTTATTTTTCCTCATCAAATTTGGAAAACCAAAGTCACAAACTCTGATTTCCAGCTCTCTTTTCTTGTACTGATAGTTTTCCTTATTTACATTAGATCATGAGAGGACTGTAGCCCCACAGAAACATTTGCTGTGTGGTGTTGCTTTGGTATTGCTTTGGCTAAGCTTTTTCTCTTTTAAAGGAATTCTATTCTGTTTTTAATCAAAACTCCTTCTCCCCTTCTACCATCTGCTCAAAAATAATTGGGTTTTTTGAATCTGATTTTGTAAGGGTTGCTTTTCATTTGCATTCAAATATTACAGAAGGAATTCTGTTGTATTTTCTTCCTTAAGGAAACTGATATATGATGCCATTGGGTAAGTGAAATTGCCCATACTCCGGGGTGTTTTGCTCTTGGAATGAGTGTTTTTATGTGCTGCCACATCCAAAAACTTCTGTGACTTTCTCAGATACTTCGCCATAATTTTTGTATTCAGAGAAGGAGGGGGCGTTCTTTTTTTTAATAGAAACCTCTCATAATGGTCTTAAATTATGGCAAAGATGCCTTCTGATTAATGGAGTTATTTTTTGAATAATTCTAAATAACTCTTTGCTATAAAATATTATTAACATTTTTCTTAATATAGGTTAAATTATGGGTGTTTTGATTTGCAAGACTGTGTAAACACAGGTATACCAAGTTGCTCTAAGTGAAGTGTGAATATACAGACTGCAGGAATAACAGGTTCATGCAGTTGTCTGTGCATCAGCTTCTCTAGACAATTCAGCACTCTGATTAACACTGTGTTTCAGTTTATATATAAATGACCTAGGTATGATACACCGAATGGAAGTAGATTATGTTTTGGATAAAAGCTTTAGTGTGGAACTGCAAGACATGAACTGCTGCCCTGAGTCACACCAAAGGCTCATTTTTCCCTGTGCCCCTTTCTGACCATGGTTGGCTTGCAGTACCATTGTACCAGTGTAGGTACACAGTGATGCTTCACCCATCATCCTGTCCTGGTTTCGAGTGATCTTTAGGTACTTCCTAATCGTGCAGTGTTGCATTCATACCTTTCCACCTAAAAGAATGCTGCTTCCCTCAATTTCTCAAATTAATTGTTGAATGTATTTATCCTTCTGGCATCCGTGGCATTCTGTGGCAGCGAGTTTCACAGTTTGGTTGGCTGGACTTTGTGTGGGGGAAATCCTTCTAAAGGACCCATGTTCATGAATAGGTAGATTGTTTCATTTGGAAATTTAGGCACCAAAAATACTAGCTGGGGAGAAAAAATTTGCAACATGCAGTCTCGTTCAATTAGATCAGTCTGATGTGGTTGTATTTGGTTTTAGATGTCTAATTACTCTTCATTGAGTGTTGTCCGTTTATTACATGTTGTGTGTGGCTTGTGTAAGAAGAAACAGATGGGGTAAAAACACTAAAGTTGCTTTTCTCCATAAGTTATGTTTTAAAGTACATTTTCTCCTAGTATAATGTTTTGTAATTCCAGTTACAAATAAGAATCAAAAAATAGTGCTAAGCACCAAACACTTGTCCTATTACATTTTTTGGCAGATGAAAGTGAAGCAAATGCTCAAGTATGTGGGCTATCCTAAAAATGGCATTTTATTAGGACTACTACAAGCGTTCCATGTGTCTTCTGATACAACAGTGTATGAAGTCATTTATTACTCTATGTATACGTGTAACTTGCTGTTATGTATAATATGACATTTAGAGGTGAAAAAAGAAATTGTAGGAGGGAGAGAATTTTCCCTCTTCGCTCCATGAGAAGTTGTTTTTATGTAGATAGATGCACATTTGCATATGAAGGAGAAAAACACTCTCCTTCCTAAACTTAAGTGAAAGGGTTTGGGTTTTCCAATATATAGGTCAATGTAAAGAAAAAATGTCTGAGAACATGCCTACTCCAACTGCATTATTATTGTTTTTAAGGGGGAAATATTGTCGCCTCTATATCCTCTTTCATCCTGCTGCAGTTTCATTTGATTACAGAATCATTCTGTGTAAGGCATAGATGATTGTTAGTGGGTGATTTTAGTTGAGTTTTAGTTTAGTTTTAGCCAGTATTGCCACACTGGACAGAATTTCTCTCTTTCATAGAAATGACTTCTCTCTCTTCTGGTTGTTCAATGACTTATTTTGAGAAGCAGTAAATTTGCTTTTTTGGAACCTGTACTAAGGTTCTGCCCTGTGTGCGTGGCTTCCAGTAAGTACATGAGATAGGATCTTGTTGGTATGTGGGAGAGAGGGCTTATGCTTCAGGCACATTTCTCTCTGTAAGTTTCTGTTTCTCTGCTAATCTTTTTCATCAACAACAAATGACAGTGACCAGATATACTGAAGTCTGTGTGGACCCATGTCTAGGTGACTTTTGTGTAATAATTTTTTTAAGTTGTAATTGTTGATTTTACTTTTGGTTGGTAGCATGTGGGATGGTCTGGTCTTCCTTTTGAGTATGCTGTGGTTTGTGTTCAATGTGAGCTGCATTCTTTTTGCACTTTGTAATGGATAACACTTACGTTACTTTGATGCATAATTCTGTTTTATTTTTAGTTTTTGTGTGGATGCATTTCAGCTGTGGGGTGATTTGGCCATCTATGGAAATGTTTTCTCTGCCCAAATGATTTACAATCATCTTCCCAAAAAGTGATTCAAAATTGTGTACAACAAAGAACATCAGTGCTAATCCTTTCTGTTTCCATGTTGAAAACTAGCTGTAGAGAATACTTTTGAAAGTGGCTTTCTAGCTACTGTGATTTGGTTTCATGTAGCTACAGTGCTGCGGTTCCATACTGCTATAAACCACAAAGTCACCACATGATTTTGAGTGCTTCTGTTGGTTGTTTCATTGGAATAAAGTACTGACTAATTTCAGTTTTCTCATCAACAAAATTTTGAAGCAAGTCAGCCTAACCTTCAGTTACATTACATAATTTATATTTAGGTACTTCAACAAATGGTGTGATGTTCAAGGTCTGAAATCCTGAGCTTTGCAAGTTCTCAACACCTCTGAAAACTAAGTCAGCATTCAAAATCAGCATTTAAATCTGGGTTAGGAATGTAACTGTAGGCATCTCATTTGAAAAATCAAGCCTAAATTCATTCCTGATTATTTTTGGCATTCCATATTGGTGAAATATTAACATCAATCATATGATTTTGTGCTCTTGACATTGGTGGTTGTTAAACTTTCTTCTACAGATTCTTCTGCAGTGGCTTTGTGTGGAGAGCCAAAAATGGGCTATCAGGCAGTCTGAAGTACATGCAAAAGTAATGCAAAAGAGTAAGACTCAGCAAGGGTTTTTTTAGGAATCAGCCATTAATAATACATATTAGTGTTTAAGCCTCGATTCAGCACAGCTCTTAAACACGGACTTATTTTTAAAGATGATAAGGGTCCTATCTCTGGTCCTTAAATATCCTCAAATTTTTTTATGTGCTAATGGTACATTTAAAATATTTGAAGGTCAGCATGTGCTTAAAATCCATACTGCATACAGAAATTTTACTTAGTGTTCTATTTAATCCTGGTCTTTGCTGGCGATCCTTGAAGGAAGGAATAGGATCCAATTGGGAGGATGTGCAAGGCAACGCACAAAGAGCAATGTGGTTGTAGTAATTGAAGGCTTCTCTATCTGACTGCCTTTATCATAGATTCTTTTGTCTAATGCCAAATAGGTCACTGAAACCTAGTGGTTTTTAGTGGTTCCTTATTGTGTTTTCTCTCAGTTCTTTTCTCTTGATACCCAGCTTGAGAGAACTTTTCTATGGTAAATATTGACTATCAAAGACTCAGTAGGCACTTTAACTCTGTAAAGTGCTGTAAAATGCTACGAACTTTGACAAATCAAACAGGGAATGTCTGGATCTTGAGATGAATAAAAAATGCTGGTCTTTATTTTTGTAGATCAGTTTTTTGAGATACTTGATTTGTTCATTCACAGCTGGTATCCTTTTAATGAACTTTCTATATATGTTCATCTGGGTTTTCTGGTTTTTGGGGTTTTTTTCTGTGCAGATTAATTTAAATGAGCCCCCTGAACTCTCACTTAAAACCATTGTGGTCTTGCATATTAGATTTGGAGGAATTTCCATGGGGATATTCCTATGAGAAAAAGCCCAGTCTCTTCAGGTTGACATTTCTCTCTTTTTGCTTAAGAGCTCTTTATTCTCAGTTGGGAGCTTTTGCACTCAGTCATACTGCTGTTGCATGAGCAGTCTGTAAGCAAGCGTAATGTGGCAGAGCTTCACATGTGAATGGTTGCAGTTGAACTTGTAGTTGCCCTCACAGAGAGCAGGAGAGGACTCGGTGTTTATGAACAGCTTTTCCTTCATTGTCACAGCATTGGTGGTAGTTACTGAGACTCAGCAGTCATTTTCACAATATCTCTTCTGGAGCATCAGGGCTTTTAAAACAGAAAATGAGCTCCTCTGAGCTTGAGATGCCTGCCTGGAGATACAGAAAGCCAGTATCCAGAAATAATTGCTTGAATAGCACAGTAGCTGTCTGTTTTCACTCTGCTGGCTGAGTTGTGCTCTACCTTTCTGCATGCCTCAGTAGTCTTGGCATGGACAAAGTCTCATCCTGATTCTCCAGTAGGAGAAGCAGAAAGAGGCACCAGCTGCAGCAAACAGATTAGTAGTGCTTCATTCTGCTTGCAGCCCATTGCCTAAGAGTTTCTTATTTTGTGACCCGTGGTATCTAGTTGGTTTCTAAGTACAGACAATAAACTTTTTTCATTAGCTCCAGATTATTTGTACCTTTGAAAGGAGAAGGCTGCTCTTAGTAAAGAGCCATGTTACTTGTAGTGTTAAAGAACCACAGATCTCTGGGTGGAAAAAAGAACATCATTGTCAGAAGGTACAACTTCCACTGTGCTTTTCTCCTCAGAAAGGAGAATTTGTCCCAGATGAAGAGCTTTTCCCACCTTTCCTGAAATTGTGTACAGATCAGCTAGGAAAGCATCACATCTTCATCTTTCCTACAAATCACCTTTGCTATAGCTATTAAGGAAACATCTGTTAACAGCAAAAGGCTCTGACAAGAAGCCAGCAAAGTTGTGACTGACTTTTTAAGTACTTTTGTGTTTGAAACTGCTGGAACACCTTTCAGGAGTAAAAAAGCTGAATTACTGAAAGTAATTTGCAATTAGCAATGGAGATATACAGAGCACAGTGACTTCCCAGACTGTTTAGATTTATTACTTGTACTGATGCTACCGATCACCTTCCTTCAGTCCCTTAGCAGACATCCCAATTGCTTGGGGAAATAATTTACTTGGGTTTTTTTTTTTGCCTCTTTTTTCTGGTTCTTAAGCAATAATTATTACTGATACTTTATTGAAATCAGTCTTGCTGTGATGCTCCAGAATTTTGTATTGACTTTTAAAATATTTTTCAAAGTAGGGAAACGAGGCATTTTGTTATTCCTGTACTTCAATTCATGTATCTCAAACTTTAGTATAATACAAAAGTTTAGTATAATATAGGAGTTTTAATGGAATTAATGTTTCTATTTTTAACTAGAAAATATGTAATGTTTATGACACTAATTATGTAGTTATGGTGTTGCTTTATATCTGGGGCTCTAAATGCATTTTTCATACTGCTATCAGTGGATTATTATCAGAGTAAGGCTGTGGTGAACAGTGAAGAATAACAGCAATGAAAGACAATGCCATTTAACTTGCTTAATATAGCTGTCTTTCTGTATGAAGATTTCACATCTAAGTGGCTTCCATATAAGGTACCAATAGGAAAGTTCCTCTGTTGGCTTCAGGTGGTACCTGAATCTTTTTCAAGCAAATGGTTTTGAGACTATTTTAGGAGTTGTTTGGACTTTTTTGAAGTTTGGTTAATTTCTGTGTCTTAGTTTGTGTGTTTAGGGAGAGCATGAGGAGAACATAAGGGAAGCTCAGTACATAAACATCTTTCTTACTATGATGTAATTGCCAAAATAAGTTCTACTATATAGTAAGCAGAAAAAAAAAAAAGCATACGTTATAATTCCATCTGAATTCTTCTGCTGTGGAGTTGTTTAATTTTTATTATTTAAAGTTCTTCTGCTCTAGCAGTAACCTCTCCCCTCCTCTGTATCATTTTTATAGTAAATTTGTGAAGTTGACTAACATGAATGTATGAATGCTTTACTGACTGAGACTGGGTTAATCTAATCACTAAAATAAACATTATTTTTGCATAGCAAGGTGTTAGGACCCCAGGTATAGTTCTAAGAGGTCCTTAAGAAATGCAGAGAAAATGTGATACTACTACAGCACTCGCTGTAGTTTGGTGAAGCATCATTTAAGAAAAAAGCATGTTCAGAAAAACAAGTTGTCCCGTGTTAAACTGAATTGCACTTCTGTTCTCATTGAATATCCCAAAGCTTCACTTCAGTCTGCTGCTAAAAGGCATTTATTTGTCATAGCTGTCTGCCAGAACACATTTAAATGATTTGAAAATAGTGGAGTGGCTGTAAGAGGGTGAATTAGTTCTGTGTACGGCAGCAGCAGGTTGGCCCAGCGGACTTCTGACCCAGAAGGATCCTGAGTCACTGCAATCTGTTCTGTGGGAGATGGAAGGCAGTATGACCTGGCTCTTGGACACGTTTTCAGCAGTCGTGAGAAAACAGCCTGTGGGCTAAGTGATGCTATGGTTCTCCATGCTATTCCTGGCCTTGTGGGCTGTGGTGCTGCAGCAGATGGTTCTTGTCCAGTTGGGTGGATTTGAAAGATCAGAACAAGGTAAGCACAGGAAAGGCACTTGACTGGGGGGGAGAGGGGAAGGAATGAAGAGGGATAAACAAGCTATGTTTATTTTCTCCTTTTTCTTTGAAGTTTTTGCTTTCTATCTTTAAATTCTGTATAAATATATATAAATATCTTAACAAGTAAACAGTAAGACCATTTTGGTGGGTGAGGAAGACAACAAAAAATGTTAATGTTTCCTTAATCAGCTGAAGTTCTGACTTTCTGTTTGTATTTACTTGGAGAATCTTCAGTTGTGTTCACTTACTCTACATCCACAAACTTCTCAAATGTGTTGGTAGCTAAAATGAATTAATATTAGGTTTGTAGTGTCACTAAACTTAAATGGAAAAGCCAAAAAAAGAGCCTGGAACTTCCTAAACATCTTTGCTTTTCTAAATACAGTCTTCTTGGTATTTAAACACAAGACTTTCTACAACTGTAAAATCTGGCTTCTCAGGACTTGAGTATTTGAGGAGATGTAAAATCTAACTTAAGTAATACTCTATATTCATTTCATATTCTGTTATGAAGAAAGTAGTATTTTATTCCTGAGACTTGCTATGAAATTCTTGACTAATGGGCCAGATGTACACCAGAATATTACTTTTTGCAGCCACTGACAGAGAGGTAGTTCTACCTTGCAGCATTCATCTTCTGGACTGTGCAAATTTGCTGTGCATCAAACAGCTATTTTTACCTTATTTAAACAGAGTTTGGTGGGGTAGTTATGTTTTGAGTGTTTTAGATTGGGATTTTAATGTGGGAATTCTAGTTTCCCGGCAGTGCTTGCTATGTAATTATTGACATTGATAGCCTGGAAACATTTGGTAATGTTTTGATTCCTTTAGAAAATCTCCACGTTCCAGAGAGTATAAGCTTGATAAATACAGATAAGAGCTGTGCGAAGTCTAGTCAGGTTTTTTGGGGGGTGGGGTTTTGGTTTGGGGTTTTTTGTGGTTTTTGAGTTGGTTGGATGGTTGATTGGGGTTTTTTTATTATTATTACTCTACTGTCTAGAGTATAAATACTCTACTGTCTGCAGACTTTTTCACTACTGTGCATCTGACACAAGACAGTTATATTGCTGTACACATTTAAATGGTCTATTACTAGTCTGCTGCCAGGCACTAATAAAAATATATTAACCTTCTGATCAAATTTTATTATTTTTCTCATTTTCTTTCTAGACAGTTTATGGTTCCACAAGATTCTTTAATTCCCAGTCATGATGCACTGTTAATAGGCTTTAGAATCTCGTCTCCTTGGCTTCATGCCAAGCAGAAGTCTCAGCTATCTTTTGGACAACTATACGTGTGACATATACATAGCACTGGAACTCCTAATATAGCCATTAATGTGAGGAAATGGCAAAAATTTGTTCAACATACTGCAATTCTTTATGCATAAATTTACCCATAAAAATGTGATAGATTCGCTAACAACACACGATTTGTATAAAATTAGTTTTACTCTGTTTTAAACCCACTGAATTTGTGGATTCAAACTCGCCTGAAAGGGGAAAAAAAACCCACTTAATATGGACATAGCATAGTTACACGAAAAAGTTGAGACATGTAGATGAGAAAGCTTACTGCGTTTACAATGCACAATTCATTTTACTAGTAAATACTGTAAATCCTAGTTTTTTCATAATTCTAAATTGCTATAATTTACTGCTTCCCAACATTTGATCTGGACAAACCTCAAGAAGAGGGCCCATGGGACTCTGATGAGGTTTAATAAGATCAAGTGCTGGCCTGGGGCAACCTCTGGTATCAGCACAGGCTGGGCATGAACAGCCCGAGAGCAGCCCTGGCCAGCAGGACTTGGGGTGCGGGGGGTGAGAGGCTGGACAGGCCCCGGCCATGGACTCACAGCCCAGAGAGCCAAACGTGTCCTGGGCTGCACCCAGAGCCCCGTGGGCAGCAGGGGAGGGAGGGGATTCTGCCCCTCTGCTCTGCTCTGCTGAGACCCCACCTGCAGGACTGCATCCAGCTCTGGGGTCCTCAACATAAGAAGGACACCAGCTTGTTAGAGAAAGTCTAGTGGAGGCTACCAAGATGGTTGGAGGGATGGAGCACCTCTACTATGTGGAAAGTTAGGAGAATTGGGATTTTTCTGGAAATGAGAAATCTTTGAGGTCACCAAATTGTGTCCTTCCAGTAACTGAAGGGAGCCTAAAGAAAGATGGAGAAGGACATTTGACAAGGTCTTGTAGTGACAGGACAAGAGGGAATGACTTTAAACTGAAAAGAGAGTAGGTTTAGGTTAGGCATTAGGAAGAAATTCTTTACTCTGAGGATGGTGAGGCGCTGGAACGGTTTGATCAGACAAGCTGTGAATGATCCACAAATATTCAATGCCAGGTTGAAGGCAGCTCTGAGCAACCTGGGCTAGTGGGTGACATCCCTGCCCATCACAGGGTCGTTGTAACTACATGATTTTTAGGATCCCTTCCAGCCCAGGCCATTCTATGTGTCCAAAGAGATGATGTCTAAAGGAGAGCTAGGTCCTCCTTTGTCCTCCAAGCAAACCAACCCTCTGCACCTTTTTCTGTTGTTCCCTCTCTGGCAGTCTAACTTTTGGCTAGCTGATTGAGTGAGAATTTGGATGTATTCACTCCTCTGTAAGGAATTCATTGAATAGCTAGACAATAAGCACTAGTAATGTCCCATGTTTTCCCAAAAGACAAGGAGTTCTAAGGAAAATCCAAAAACATGTCACAGCTCCTTACCAACTCACCTGTGTCATTCCCCTTCTGGGGTGGTAAGATGTGCCAGATCCAGGTGCTGCCAGAGCCTGTGTGTGAGTGAGTCTATTTTAGGAGACAGTTTCTGTGCAGAAATGACAAGTTTCCTGAACTTCTCCAAGGCACAGACTCAGAAAAGAACAAGTCTGAGCTGGTGTCAGTTCCTAAAAAGAAGTGTTGTTTTTCTTCTGGCTAGCCATTACCTGGCTGAGCTTATTCCAACATACTTGGGATGGGGGTGGCTAGGAAAAATTGGAAAAAATTGCTTGCAAGTCAGAAGTGAAGTATTTACCCATCTGAGTGGGAATGCTCAAAACTGGTAATCAAACACTTGGTGAAGTAACTTGCCATTTCAGGATTTTAATCTTTCCTTTCCGCTTTCCATCTGCAATACTGGGAAAATAGTACTTATTTAGCTCACAGGGATAGATGACATTTCCTTCATTAATATCTTGGGCATGATATGATAGTCTCAAATAAAAAATCTTCTAGAATTCAATAGTATTTTTGAGAAAGAGAGCTGGTATCCCTATTGTAACTTGTGTTAATCTAAAGCTTTTTTATGCCTCCTGAAGTAATGCCCAAAGTAGGTGTGCCCTTAGAATGCAACCAAGAGATATAGAAGTAAAGAAACCAAATTTGCCAAACTCACAATGCTCAACAGTTATGTTTACATTAAATAAACATTCCAAGATCTGAATTTTAGTTTATTGAAGACATGGTTCAAATATTTTGCCTTCTTTGATATATAAGATTATCTGTAGGATTCTAGGTGTTCTGTTAGCTGAATATTAGATACTGTAACTGGGTATGAGGATGGTAAATGTTACCATATTATTTTATTAACCATGCTTTCAGGGTATATCATGATGATGATTTACATTTGGCAGTGGTATTGTTGAACTAGAGTGGATAATAAAGTGGTTTGCAGTTGCTACTTGTATTAATGAATAAGCATGAATTATAAAAACTCTGTTCACATTGAAGCTTTTCCAGATTCAGTTGGGTCTGAAAGACAGGGAGTAGTGTGGTATTCCTTTAACATCTCAGTACTACTTGAAAAATAAACTTTTTGGAACCCGGGATTGTGACCCAGAATATGGACTTTATGGAATGAGAGATTTCAGCTGACTTCTGAAATTAATGGGAAACACTGGAGGGAAATGAGTAGCTGTAATGAAGATGGAGTTCTTATACTCTAATATCTCATATTCACCTCTTGCAATTTCTAGTAGACAAAATTAATCTGAAACTAATCATGATCTGACCTTTCTGCTTTGAGTTCTGTGTCTTTTTTTTTTGTTTGTTTCTAATGGAACATGTCTTTCTTTTGCTGTCTATATCCTTCACCATTTCTTCATCTATTCCTACATTCCTGGATTCTCCTTTGAGCTGAATTATAGAAACAAGAAAATTAAAAAAAACCTCAACCAACCAAACAAAAAGCCCATCCAAGTAAAAAACAAAAAGAAGTCCCCCAAAATAAACAACCCACATGCACTCAAAAATCCCCCCACAAAAATCAC